>VZRV01003668.1:5254-15802 GCA_013398115.1 Falcunculus frontatus
TTTTTTTTTTTTTTTTTTTGCGGGGTTTTTGTGATTCGGCATCAAAACTCGCCCACGCCCGGCTCTCCTCAAGGTCCGTGACTCAAATCGGGGTGTGTCGAGGAGGGGATAGAAAATTCCGTTCTCATCTGCAGATTCTGCTCTCAAGAGGCTGAAAAAATCCCGAATTGCAGCCACGAGAGCCGAGGAGATTCGCGCCGCCCTTGAAACCTTTCAAACCACCCTTCAAACCTTTCAAACCGCCCTTCAAACCTCGGCACTTCCCCCTCCTGAGCTGTTCCGTGACTCCCCGAGCACCTCGGGGCCCTCCCTGGGTCACCCTTTCAAGTTGAGCTCCTGCGAGATGAAAGAGGAGCCAAAATTACGGGTGCGGCCACCCCGTAATAGCCGGGTGTGGCCCCGAAGCCAAGCCGAGGGTGAGGAGAGGTTTGGGGCTCTCTGGAGCTCAGGTCTGACCTGTCCGAGCTCCGATCCCACAGGGATTTGGGGGCTGGAATGGGGCAGGGGCAGCTCTGGCTCCTTGTCGCAGCAAATCCCAGGTTTTTTAGGAAACGCAGCGGGATCGCGTCAAAATATTCGGGGGAAGGGAGGCAAAATCGCGGCAAAATCCCAGCCTGATTAAGGGGTTAAATATCCCAGAATCCCAGAAGATTTTGAGTGGGAAGGGCCAGGGAGATGTCACCCAGAGCAGGTGACACGGGTGGCTTGGGAATGGCTCCAATTTTACTGATTTTGGGAGAATTACACCCAATAAATCAGCACCCAGTGCTGCACCAGGGCCCTGATTTTATTATGGGACCCCAAAATCTGCTCCTAAAACCCCCCTGAGGGTGAAATCCCCGCTCCACCAAGGGGAGTCCGGCTGAGACCCGAAAAGAACCGGGTGGCATCAGCAATTCCCCACTTTTTTCCTCTAAAATATTTCCCTTCTCCTTGGAAATCACAGGAAAAACCATCCCCATTCCCTCCCCACTCCAGAAAAACCCCAGTTTTAGGGAGTTTTCCCAGGTTGAAACAGGATTATTTTGACCAAAAATTGTTTCATTCTAATATATTTTGGAGAGTAAATCATTAAATTCAACAGCTGTAAAAAAAAAAAAAAAAAAAAATCGACATTTTCTGAGCACCCCTAATTCCGATCATTCCAGGATTTAAGGTTTCATCTCCCCAAATCCCATCGCGGGGTGTCCTAAACCAGGACAACGTTGGGAAAACTCGTTATCGCCACAATCAAAAACAATCATTGTCCAATAAAAACAACGCCCGGAAAACAATGGCAGCAATTACCGCAACAGCTTCAGCTCATTAAGACAAAAAACCTCCTAATTAGGGGGATTATTTGGCACCTCCCACTCATTTTTAGGGGTTTTAGCCGGGGAATTTTTAGGAATTGGGGGGTTTGACAGGTGTAGGTTTAGCTGGAGAGGCCTGAATTTCCCGTCTGAAATTCCGTCAGCTCCTTGCTCTGGTCGGAAAAAAATTCCTCTGTTTAAAATTCCATAAAAGCAGCAGCAAATTTTTCCACTTCTTTTGGAGGAGCCGCCTCGGCTCTTCCAACCTCACACCCGATTCCAGCCCTTTTATGGAGCCAAATCCCACCAGAAAAGGCAGGAAAAAACCCCACAAATCCCACTCCTGCCTCCGCGATCCGCGTGGAATTTCTTCCCCATTTTTCTTCAGCGCAGCTCCAGCCGGGAGAGCCGCGCATCCCAAAAGGCTGGAGGGAGGAAAATCGGGATTTCGGGAGCTCCTGTGGAAGCCGGACTTACCCAGGTCATGAGAGAGAACAACCGGAGAGAAGTGCCCGGGAAAGGCCTGGGATGGCCGGGCTTTTATGGAGCCTGGGAATGCCCCAGGGAATCGGGGAGGTTGGGTTTGGGTTGGGTGATGCTTTAATTGCATCCCAATCCCGGCCACGTGCGGCTCCGCGTTCCCAGGGATGTCCTGGATCACCGGGAGCTCCAGATCCCAGAGGTTGGACAGGAAAAAAACACCCTGGAAAAATGAAGGATCCCAAATTTTCCTTGCCCGCCCCGTGAAATTCCAGCCAAAACAGCCTTTTCCACCCCAAGAAAAAAAAAGAAAAAATCCCAGTGGAGCCCAGCCAAGGGAATGAACAAGGAATTCCTCATTCCCATGGGAGCTGCGGGCAGAAATCCCTTTGAAAACGCCGTCCAGGAAGGACTCCGGGCAGCCCATAATTAATGGGACACGCACGCGGATTCCTTCCCGGGAATCCAGGGAAGAGAGGGATCATTAGGAGCCGGGAACCCTTTTTTGGGACAGCTCCCAAAAATTCCCTGTCACAAAGGGGCCGATCCTGCCCCGAGAGGCGACGCTTTTCCGGCACCGCGAAGGGGAGAAGGCTCATCCCAAAACCAAAATTCCCATTTCCTGCTCCGGCCCTCCCTTTGTTCCCTGCTTATCCCACAAAAAAAAAAACCAAAAAACCCCAGGGAATATGAGCAGTGGAGGGATTGGGAATGTGTTTTGGGAGAGTCGCTTGTGCACGAGGGAAGGGCCTGGAATTTTCTCAGTCCCTGGAATTTTTTTGGGGTCCCTTTAGTCTGAATCTGACACTTTTGGATTCCAGGGATTCAGGTGCGGCGCCTGAAAAAGAGGGGAATAATCATGGGATATCCTCGTCGGAAGGATCAAATCCAGCTCCGGGCCCTGCACAGAAGTCCCAAAATCCCACCCTGTTCCCAGGAAAAAGCTCCTGGAGCCTTGGGAATGTGACCATTCCATAGGGACCCTCGTCACCCTCTGGGGGAAGAATTTCCCTAAAATCCCAAACCTCCCCTAGAGCGGAATAAGTGAATTTTTGATGGAATGAGTGGAAAATCCCTTATCCATAGGAAGATGGGGTTTTTTGGAATATTTCCCTGGAGGTTTTTAATGGACACTGGGCTGTTTTTCAGGTGATTTTTGGTGGATTTGGCAGTGCCACATTTACATTTGGATTCCACAATTTGAGGGCTCTTTAACGTCAAGAATTCCATGATTGGAATATTGGAATATTTGAATACTGGAGTATTTGAATATCGGAATATTTAGCTCCAAATGACGAGCCACGAACTGAATTTCCTGGTTTATTTCCTCCTTTCCCAGAAGCCTGGAGGCATCCCGGTGATTTCCATTTAATTTCCCAGCTCCACAGGAAATAACAGGGACACGGTTCTTGTTTTCCAGGTCGATCCCAACATTCCAAGGGCTGAAGGGAGGAACCCTGGAGACAAATCCCGACTCCAACCTGGATTCCTCTCACTTTTATGGAGCTCCCCTGCCCTGAAAAACAACGAACTTTTTAATGCTGATTTCCCTGACCTAAAATCTCAGGAATAAACAGGCGTCGGAGCGTGGATTAATCCAGGTTTTATGGGTTCCATGATCCCAATTCCTTGGGAAGCTCGGGATCAAGGAGCCTCCAAGAGCTGCTAATTCCTGGTTGTGTGTGCCCAGTGCAAGGGAGCGGGGCATTAACATCGTGACCTGGCATTAAAAATGTCCTTAATTAGCATCCAAATGTCCTTAATTAACATTTGCGAGGCCCTTTCATCTGCCGGGACATTTTGGGGGGGGTCATTATTCCCAATTAAACACCGGGGAAACTGAGGCACGGCTGAGTCAGAACCAGGGCCAGGCTCCAGCACAACCCCCTCCAAAACATCCCCAAATCCTGGTGACCCCAAAATCCGGGATCCACCCCCCGGGAGGATTTTCTGGATGATTCCATGGGAAAAGCCACAAGGCCACCCCCAGATGGGACAACGCCTCCAAAGGTCATGGAGGGGCCCGGAATGTTGGGAATATTCAGCCTGTGGAGACCCCACAGCATCTCCCAGGATCTGCAGGGGCTCCAGGGAAGCTGGAGAGGGACTTTTCCTCAGGAACTGCAGGGACAGGACACAGGGAATGGGGTCAGGGTGACAGAGTGGGAATTTGGGTGGGATTTTAGGAAGGGATTGTTCCCTGTGAGGGCCTGGCTCGGGTTATTCCATGGATTCTCCATCCCTGGGAATGTCCAAGGCCAGGTTGGAGCAGCCTGGGATAGGGGAAGGTCCCTACCCATGGGATGGGATGATTTTGACATCCCTCCAACCCAAACCATTCCATGATTTTATCCCGATTTTAAGCACATCCAACAGGTCCCTCCAACCCAAACCATTCCATGATTTTATCCCGATTTTAAGCACATCCAACAGATTTCTCCAACCCAAACCATTCCATGATTTTATCCCTCAGTTTTAAGGGGATCCAGAGGGTTGCATTGTGGGACCATCCTTGGTTCTGGGGGTGGCAGGAACAGAACATTCCCTGCTGGAAAAAAGCCCCAAACTCCCAGGAGAAGGTGACCCTGGCATCTCCCAACATTTCCAGGAGCTCCTGGACAACTCCAGGTGGCACCCAGAGGTCACCAAGGCAGGGAGGGGCAGGAAAAGATGCGGGACAGCGTCCCCAGCCCGGCCACACCCTCCTGTCCCCGCTGGCACCACCCGTGGTCACCTCGTGAGCTCCTCGGGGTGAGCTCCTGCTCGTTTTCCTAATGACAGGGCTCATCCACTGCTTTTTCCAGCCTGGGTTTCACTGGATTTAATAAATAAATATTTCTTGTTAAAGAAATATTTAATATTAAATAAATATTTCTTGTTAAAGAATTATTTAATATTAAATAAGTATTTCTTGTTAAAGAAATATTTAATATTAAATAAATATTTCTTGTTAAAGAATTATTTAATATTTAAAATTAAATAAATATTTAGAATAAGAATAATTGTGATACTATAAACGAAATAATTTATAATAACATTAAGTTAATATTTAACGCAAACATTAAATAAAAAATCACCAAGAGGCAGGAAACCAAGATTTTAATCCGAGATCAGGCAAGAATGTTTATTTAAGTTTATATCTATGTAAAATATTCATATATTTATGTAAATAAAGTCTGTTTTCCGTGCACATCTTCAACGTAAAGAATTTCATTAATTACCTTTAAACATTTATAGAATAATCCTGCTGCAAGTTTCAGCGTTATTTTGAAGAGTTTTCATTTCAAGTTGTGGTTTTTATCTTAATTAAGGAATAAAAACTTGGCGTGGAACATTTCAGCTTCACCACACTGGGAATTCTTGGAGAATTCCTGTCTGGGGACTCTGCTGGAGCCAGGGGTTAAAAAAAATGGGAATTCTGGCCACATTCCAAAGGGAAAAGGCTCTCCTGGACTGGAATGGTCCTTTTCCACCTGAATTTGAGGAATTCCTGTGCTGTGCCCTGGAAAAGGTCTGGAGTCTCCCTCCCTGGGGATATTCCAGAACCATCCATGCTTTGGGATCACCCCGCTGGAGCAGGGAATTTGGACCCTCCCTGGTCCCTCACGACATCTCCAATCCTGGGATTCTGAGTGAATTTTATCCCATTTCCTTCAGAAATTCACGTTCGGCTTCCGAGTCCAACCCCGGATGTTCTGGAAAACTCCGAGCCTTGTGGAATCCAACTCAACCGGAACATTCCGTCCCAATTCCAGGAATAAACCTGGAGCTGGGATCTGGACCAGCCCTCCTGAAGCTGTGGAGATCCGGACTCCTCAGACCTTTTTTTTGTTCCTTCTTTTTTTATTATTATCATTGCTTAAAAAACAGGATTTCTTGGAATTCGGTGGGAATTCGATCCCATCCCACCAATGCCTTGAGGCAGATTAAAGAAGGAGCCCCAAGAATGTCACCACAGAAAAGGAGGAAAACACTGGAAAACTGGGATAACTCAGATGGGAACGACGGGAGGAGATAAAGACCCCAAATCCCGATTTCCCAGGGATTGTCCTCGTCCCACTCCCTGTCACCAGGGCCACTTGGGAGCCGAGCAGTATTTCTTGGAGTGGCTGGAGATCTTCACTCCACCGGACTGCTGGGGGACACATTTGGTGGCACTCTGTTGAGTGACGCTCTTGGTCACACACTGCTGGGGGACACACTTGGTGGCACCTTGCTGAGGGACACAAATTGTCCCACACTGCTGAGGGACACACTTGGTGGCACTTTGCTGAGGGACACACTTGGTGGCACCTTGCTGAGGGACACAAATTGTCCCACACTGCTGAGGGACACACTTGGTGGCACCTTGCTGAGGGACACATTTAGTGGCACTCTGTTGAGTGACACTCTTGGTCACACACTGCTGGGGGACACAGATTGTCCCACACTGCTGAGGGACACACTTGGTGGCACTTTGCTGAGGGACGCACTTGGTTACACTCTGCTGGGGGACACAGATTGTCCCACACTGCTGAGGGACACACTTGACACTTTGCTGAGGGACACACTTGGTGGCACTTTGCTGCGGGACACAAATTGTCCCGTATTTCTGGGTGACGCACTTGGTGGCACTTTGCTGAGGGACGCACTTGGTCATACCTTGCTGGGGGACACATTTGGTCACTCTTTGCTGGGGGACACACTTGGTGGCACACTGCTGAGGGACACAGATTGTCCCACACTGCTGAGGGACACACTTGGTGGCACTTTGCTGAGGGACACACTTGGTGGCACTTTGCTGCGGGACACACTTGGTGGCACGTTGCTGCGGGACACACTTGGTGGCACTTTGCTGAGGGACACACTTGGTGGCACACTGCTGGGGGACACAAACTGTCCCACTCTGCTGCTGGGGGACACAAATGCTGGCCCCACCGGTGTCACACTGCTGGGGGACACACTTGGTGACACACCTACTGTGCCACTGCTGGGGGACACAGGGGGTGACACTCTGCTGCTGCTGGGGGACAGGCGCTGTCACCCACTGGTAGGAGACGCGCTGGGCCGCGCGCTGCTGGGGGACGCAGGTGGTGACACACCTGGGGACACCCTGCTGGGGACAGAAGGTGGTCACGCACTGCTGGGGGACGCACCTGGTGGCACTCTGCTGCTGAGGGACACCCTTGGTGACGTACGGCGGCCGCGGGACGCAGGTGGTGACACACCTGGGGACAACCTTCTGCTGGGGGCCACACTCAGCCTGGGGCACCTGCAGCTGCTGTGGCACGCACTGGGTCACCCCCACCTGGTGTGGCACGCACTGGGTGACCCCGGTGACGCCCGCGCCGCCCGTCACGCGCTGCTGTGGCACGCACGTTGTCACACACCTGGGGACAATCTTCTGCTGCTGGGGGACGGGCGGGCACTGCTGTGGCACCCGCAGCTGCTGTGGCAACCCAAGGGTCACCCCCACCTGGTGTGGCACGCACTGGGTGACACCCGCGCCGCCCGTCACGCGCTGCTGCGGTGGCACGCACGTCGTCACACCCCTGGGGACAATCTGCTGCTGCAGGACGCACTGGGGCACGCAGCGGGGTCCGCAGAGCTGGCGGGGCACGGTCTGGGTGACGCTTTGCTGCTGGCACAAGCTGGAGGACATCATCCGCTGCTGGGGGACGGCCTGGGGGATGCAGGTCGTGGAGTGCCACCGCTGAGCTGGGAAGGGGACGCCAGGGGACAGCGCCATGGGGTGCTGGTAGAGCGGAGGGAGGTGCTGGTGGAGGTAGCAGGACATCTTGGCGACACTCGGCGGGACTGGAAGGACACGGACGGGGTTGGGGAGGTGAATTTTAAGGTCCCCCCAAACCTAAACCCTACGGTGACACCTGAGGAAGCCTGGGTGGGTGAGTTTCTCGTGGTCCCCAAAGCTCAGGGACATGTCCCAGCTGTGCCACGGTTCCAGCACAGGTGGGAGGTGTCGGGGACATCTTGGGGACACTTGGGCAGGACGGGAATGACACGAATGGGGTTGGAATGAGGTGAATTTTAAGGTCCCTCCCAACCCAACCCATTCTGTGTCCAGCAGAGCCTCTGGACAGGCGAGTTCCTCGTGGTCACCACACCTCGGGGACACGTCCCAGCTGTGCCACCATCCCAACACGACCCCAGCAGCACCTGAGGGACCCAACTGCTCGTTTTTAACTCTGAACCATGGCCTGAAGCCAAGCTGGGGACATCTGGGGACACCCAGCACTGAATGTCCCACCAGAGTGGTGAGGACGTCGCTGAAGATCTGACTTGAAGTCACTCAAGATCTTCTCAAAGCTCTCATTGTCCCCTGTCACAGACTGTGACCCCCTCCCCATCCCTGGAGCTCCACAGGGGACTGATCTTGGAGGTCAGAATGATCCTGGAGCTGCTTTCCATCCTTACATCCAATCCCCCATCCCTCCCTTCCCTCTTTTCGTTGCCTCCCGGTGATGCTTTGAGGAGAAATCCCAGCCCCAAGGAGCTCTGAACCTCTGGCCACATCTGTCACAGCTGGAGAGGCCAAAGCCACCCAGGGCAGAGGTCCCCAGCTTAGCCCCAGCCCCCCCAAAGTTCAAGCTCGTTAAGGAAGTGAAGTTAATTAAACGGGAGAGAGGCCACAACGGCACCAGGCTGCTCCCGGCTCCTCTGGGATTGTGTGGCCCAACACAGCAGAGCTGTGCAGGTACCCCCTAAATCAAACAGCCCCCAAATTCATGCAAAACCCCCAAATTAATTAATTAAATTAATTAATTAAATAAATGAATTAACTAAAACTTCCCTCGCTCCCAAATTCCCCTTTTTCAGTAGCAAATCTGGGATTCAGATACTCAGCAGCGAACACCGAGAGTCCTCTCCCAATTCCAACCAATTGGTTTTAAAAACTTCTCCCAAATATCAGTTTTTATGCGGAAAAATCAGGAACGAATCTGAATTTCGTAATCACGGAATCCCAGAGTGATTTGGGTGTGAAGGGACATTAAAGATCAACTCAACCCCTGCCATGGGACACCTTCTGCTGTCCCAGGTGGCTCCAGCCTGGCCTCGGACATTCCCAGGAATGGGAAATCCATGGAATAACCTGGGCCAGGACCTCCCCACCCTCACAGGGAATGATTCCTTCCCAAATCCAACCTAAATTTCCTCTCTTTCACTTTTAACTCATTCCCCCTTTTGCTGTCGCTCCTGTTCCTGATGGAAAGTCCCTTTCCAACCTCCCTTTTTGCAGGGAATGTTCTCCTTGGAAACCACCAATCCCACCCCAAAATGAGCTGTCATTTTTTCCAAAGCCACCCTGGATCTCACCAAACCCGGGCCCCGCTTCCAAACCCTGTCCAACCTGGCCTTGGACACTTCCTGGGATGGGGAATCTTCCCTGAGCAACACAATCCAGCCCATCCCCACTCTTGGAATAAAGAATTCCATCCCAATTCCCCATCCCAGCATCTCCAGAGGCTCAGGAACCAGACTCACCCAGCTCCCAGGGGTGGGAAGAACTTCCAGAGGTGACCAGCGTTGTCCCAGCTCCAGGAGAGCTTTTATAGGGCCGCCGGAGGTTCCTGGGAGCCGCCAGGGCCCCATTAACTCCCGGCCCTCCTGGAGTGAGTCGGAGCCGCCGACTCATCCCTGACAATGAGTGGTTCCATGTCAGCTTCCCAGAGCCCGCGTAATTACCTCGGGATAATCCCGCCTGGCACGGGAAGCCTCGATGGCATTCGGAGCAGCAGCCCCAGCCTCGGGCTGTTTTTGAGAACTGAACCCCTGGATGTGTAGGAATGGCTTTCCAGGGGTTTTTTAATCCTTGGGAATGGCCAGGGGGTCTCACAGGGAATGATTCCTTCCCAAATCCAGCCTCAATTACCCCTCTTTCACTTTTAACCCGTTCTCCCTTTTCCTGTCGCTCCAGTTCCTGATGGAAAAGTCCCTCCCACCATCCCTTCTTGCAGGGAATGCTCCCCCTGGAAACCACCGATCCCACCCCAAAACGAGCTGTTATTTTTACCAAAGCCACCCTGGATCTCTCCTTGGAAATGGGATGGGGTTGTCCCAGTTATTTGTGGTGGTGTTGGATTTGGGATGGGTTTTCCATGAGCTTCTCCAGCTCCATGGTTTCCTCTCATCCACCCCGCAATGCCTGGATTTTGGAGGTGTTTGGCCAAGTTTTGGGCATGGATTTGGATCCACTGAGGGAAAACAGGAAAACAAATCCCCCCTTGGATGGGTGCAGCTCGTTGTCCATCAAAATCTTCATTTTTTAATAAACAACTCAAATTCTCTCCCCTCCCCGTGGTTCCAGTGTCGATGTCGCTGGGGCTGGACATTGTTTTGTCCTGGTCCCCCTCAGCTCTCCTTGGGATCAGCAGGAAGAAATTGTCCCACAGCGCTGAGCAGGAAGGGTCTGGATTCGTTCCTGGATTCGTTCCTGCTGGAGAATTCGATAATTAAAGGAGCATTTCACCCTCTCTGCTTCTTCCCCCATGTGGGACATAATTACCCAAGAGCTCCCAAACTTCCTGATTCATTTTCGTGTCCAAATTCTTCGGGGCCCTTTCTCCTGGCCACAAAAACCACCCGGGTGGGGCCGTTTCTCCCAGTTCACAAGAAACCACATTTTTTAATCAAAAAAATTAAAATACTCAGGCCCTGCCCCCCTCCCTGTGGGTTTGGGCTCCGTGTTGGTGTCACCGGGGCTGGGCATTTGTTTTGTCCTTGTCCTTCCCAGCTCAGCAGGGACAAATTGTCCTTTTTTGGGGTTATTTTATGTCAC
>VZRV01003669.1:0-47067 GCA_013398115.1 Falcunculus frontatus
GTGATTCTGTGATTCCAAAGGCTTTTAATGCAGGTAACTGAGAAAAAGGAGCTTTTGTGAAATTGTGGAGTCAGCATCCTTTTCAGTTTTCATTAAGCCACTTTTTAGTATAGGGATATATAGATATTCTATTGAAGAGGACCTATCTCATGTCATCTCATATCATCAATTTATCGTGCAAGGCCCTGTCATCCTGATTCAGCACAAACACTGAGTCAGCTGGAGCAGGCAAGCAGGAAAACCTGTAGAAAGGATGCCTGCAGGGAGGAAAATACTGGCAGGTTCTTTTGTCTTTGCTTTCCATAAGGCCTTCCAGCTGGGGATGGGGCTTCCTTTCCTCAGACCTGAGGTGGGGGAAGCAAAGTAGAGACAGAAGGAAGAGATAACTGTGATCCTGTTCTCAGTCGTTAAGCATTGCTCCAAGCTCTGAAGCATTATGTCCTCAAGACAGATAATAAAGGGATAATTTGGCTTCCAGCCATACAGTGAAAGATATTTGAGTTGCTGTTGTCTGTGACCCATATTTTTGGTTTATCTAATTGGAGAAAAGAAAAAAAGTATCTTTTCCTCAAGATGGAACCACTGAAATGAAAGGGAAGAGAAGGAAACTCTTCACCTTCTTAAAGCAAAAAGAATTAGTGAGCAAAAAAGACATTATACAGGAGGATTCTGCAAGCTCCTCAGTCCATCCAACATCCTTTTAAGCCTTATGGGGGATGAAGGGAACCGTCACAGAAATATAACTCAGAAATCCAGTTAGATCATCTCTGCTCTGGGAATCCAGAGCATCTTCAGTTCATTCCAAGTCCTGGACCTGGTAGGCAAATCTTCTACTGTAAATGTTACACAAGGTTTTTGATCACTTTTTAGTGGTAATATTTTACTTTTAACTCCAAGGACCATGAAGTTTTATTAGCTCTGTGTGAGTTTCTGTCTCTATCTATTTGTTGAATTCTGATATGCTTCACAGCCAGAGAATATATGGAGTCTTGGCTTTGCAAACTGATGGATGATTGGCTTGATCAGAAACTAGCCCCTTTAATAGCAATAAGATCTTTACAACAGCATGATTTACATGAGCAAAGCAACAATGTACTGGGACTGTAGGCTTTAGTAACCCCAAACAATTTAGTGATAGATGAAATCACCACAAAAAGGTAGACTTTGGACAGAACGCACTATGAAGTGTTCAACCTGAAACAGATGGTACAGACAGGTGCTCTGCCTGCAGAGAGACTGGATGTGTCATTTAAGCAGCAACTAGTTGAGAAAGGCCTGGAAAAGGAAAATCTCCATTCAGACAATGAGGAGAAACATCCAGCAGTTGGGATAATGAAGCATTAATACAGATAACCAAGGAAGGAGTGGAGTCTCATCTGTGGGAGTACCACTAAATAGGCATCAGTGAGGAATGTCTAGAAAAGGTCTCTGAGAGCTCTGCTAACCCTCTGGTCCTCTATCCTATCTGACAGACCTTGTCAGACTTCTGAGTAAAGGCTGAGACAAATAGAGAGTCAAATGGAGAACAGGAATTTCTGTCTGTGAAAAAAGTCCCTGTTTGGGGATCTTTAAATTGGCAGAGGTGACAGATGGAGTCACCCTGGGCTCAATCAACACTTAACTGAGTGAGCTTAGCTGCAAAAGCGACTTGGAGACTTGTGCTTGGAAGAACACAAGAGGCTGCTTCAAGATACCGTGAAGCAGCCTCTTATTGCCTCCCATATACCCTCACTTTCTTCTACATGGGGAAGAGGGACTGTGACTCTGGTATTTATAAAAAGCTATGGGTTTCCCTTGTCTTTTCCCAAATAAAGCCAAACAAGCTCTGGAGCAAGTAAAGATGCTTGTAGAAAGCATTTTGTGGTCAGTGCTTTACGTAATGCATTGGTCTAATCCATTTGTGCCCATTTGACAGCTGACGTCTTTGGGAGGCCTCAGCATCGAAATCCAAAACCTAATCAAGTCTGATAAACAAATTTTTTATGTCAGCAGAGGGCGCATCCTCGTTCACCAAGTGCGAGTCCTCCACCTTCCTGCCAGACTCCACATGGTTGCCCACTGGGAGCCAGATTTGGAAGGCAGGGTGAAGTGAAAGCACTGATGTGTTGGAAACCCGTCTCTGAAATCATGTGGCATGCACCAGGCAGCAGCACAGTGCCCTGTTTGTTGTTTTGGTACAGTTCATGTATTTGCAGAGTGGGCCCTATTTCTTGCGACCGAGCACTAAAGTGCTGATTTAATTTCCCAGGATTCTGTCATCAAGGCTGGCTGTATTTGATACGATGGAGTGTTTTGTCAGGCTGTTGCCTGTGCTGTCAGAGGCAGACTATAAATACCCATGCGCTTCTGCATTTCCCTATCTCTCACTCTTTAAGAGGAAATGGGCTTGTGATTAGCATTCAGAGGAACTTGTGAAATGACACAGCTGTACTGTAAAAACACCATCCCACAGCCTTTGCTGCCAGAGGAACTCAACAGCCGGCGCTGATAGACCCGAGAGCAGGACTGTCCAAGCCATGGAGCGAGAACCGATGCGCCTAAGGGAGGGCTACTTAGTTAAGAAGGTAAGTGTGTAGTTTGGGACTGAGTGGAAGAGAAAACTAACTCTGAACAGATTGGGAAGATGTAGGGAAACATACTGGGAAAGCTTGGCAAAGAGGTAACAGGAACTAGCCATAGCCTGCTCAGTTGTACTTAAATGAGTTAAACATCAAGGAAGAATAGTGAGATTAAAGAGGTCACGTCACCTTGGCCTTGAGACAGTGTGTGGGGCCACAGGCACATCCCTTCTTTGGAAAGGTGGTTGCTGCCCCACAGCAACCTCTGCTCTGGAGTCTTTTGTAGTACAGCCCATAGGATAAAGCCCTTTTATTTAAATCCACAGTGGTTTCCATTAGCAGAGCAACTACAAGGGGAAATAAATGGTGGTCAGAAAAGTAACAACAATGTTTAATTGCCTAGTGAGATGGGTGTGGTTGTGGTATGTTCCCCTTGAGACACAAACTGTAGTTATTTTAGCATCAGTCAGACATTCCCTGGAAGGTCATATCTTCCTTGGATATCATGTGAAGAGTGATTCATTGAACATAATATGTGATTTATTGATGCAGGGCAGCATGTTTAATACCTGGAAGCCAATGTGGGTTGTGCTTTTAGAAGACGGAATTGAATTCTACAAGCGGAAGGCTGATAACAGTCCCAAAGGGATGATCCCACTAAAAGGAAGCTCTATTCACAGCCCATGCCAAGATTTTGGCAAAAGAATGGTGAGTACTTTTTTTGCAAGAACAATTGACAGTATACTTATAGTTCTGGAAGGGCAAAAGGCTGGTGGTTGCAAATCACTCATCTTAGTGACAATTCTCACTTGCCTTAGGAGGTCAGAAGCAGCCTTGGAATTGTGTACTATTTGAATTCAGGACACTTCAAGAGGACTAATTCAGAAACCACTGGGGGGGGGTTGGTTGGTTGGTTGGATTTTATTAAATTTCTGAGTCTCTCAGAGAGCAGAACTAAATTTTATTGGTGTGAAGACATTTTGCAGCTGAATGGCGACAACTCCTGTATTAAATATAAATCTAATTGCCACAGAATAAAGCCGTGAATAAAAAATATTTTGTGAGCAGGGGAAGCATTTATTTATTGTCAAGGAACAAGAACTGGTTTGCTCAGACAGGAAGGAGATAAATGCTGTGACACAGCATTTGTTACAGGGTTCCTGAAAAATACTTGTTGGTAAAACAGGATTTCTAATACAAGCAAAGAATCGTATCATTAGTCATTTATTATTTTGTCAAGTCAGTTTCATCAAATAGGCATTACATCTCCAGGAATTCCTCTGACAAAGAGGTCCTCAGAATCTGGAACATTATCCCACTACAGTTTAAAGAAATTTACCACAGGGATGCCTGACTAAAGATAGACTTCTATCTTTATAGTGCTCTCTGAGAACATTAGAAAAATAGAAAGTGTGAGAGACTGCTGAGACAGTGAACTTTACTTTTTCATATGAGTAAAGTGAGGATAATTAAACTTGTCCTCAGGTTTTGTGGTAAGCGGAATCAGAATCTCTTGTTGTCAGATTTGGACCTGCTGGCTTTGCTTCTTCTTCTTTTCTTTCTTCTACTTCTTAACAGTCAAAAATTCAATATGCTCATTCATATGAGCAAAGCCATCACCAGGATTGTTCTTACAAGTAGTTACTGCCCAATATGATTAAACCTAAATTTCTGCATGTATTCCTTGAAAACATAGTATCTTCATTTTTGCATCTTACATTTTACAGCTTTACTGTACTGCTGAATTCAATGCCTCTGCATTCCATTCTGGCTTCTCATTGTTTACAAGTCAAAGTATACAGTTATTCCTCTTACGGGAATTATTCTGGTTCTAAAGTTTATATGGCTAGAAATGAAAGTATATTTTTAGGACAGGAATTCTGTATGGTGAATAGTGGGATAATTCTCACTGGGTCAGTTTTAAGTGTAGTCTCTCTTGTCTGGGTCCAGTTTGGAGCAAGGACTATTGGGCCACAAACAAACTTCTATACTTCTCTGGTTAAATTTTTGAATCAGCTTGTGTATCTGCACCAGGACCTCATTTGAAAGCTCAGAGCACATCACCAACATGCTTTGTTTACTACATCAGTTGCAAAAGGCAGGTGCTGAGGGGAAAGGAAGCAATCTTTGGTTTGTTAAGCAGAGATAAAGGCTGTTCAGAAGGGGCTGCAACTGCATATTTTGAGATTATATTTCAAAATGCATTCACTACTGTTTGCTGTCCTTGATTTGATGTTTGATCATTGCTTAATGTAACAGAAATTCTGATATTCTTCAGCTTTTTCCATTTTCCCCATGGTTTTCCTGTAGACAGCATTATCATGTTCGGTTGCTCATAGTTAGATTCATCTCTCTGAATGTAAATTATCTAAAATGTTGGTATTTCGTTTACTCGAATGCTCTAATTTTCTCAAAAGCACAAACAGATAAACATCATCAGAGGGAGACTTGGTCACATCTAGGACTGGAGACTCAATCTCTTTACCAATTTCAGAGGAAGCTTGGAAGTCTAGCTTACCGGCTTGACTTTGTAAATGCTAAAAAAGAAAGGGCTTTGCCAGTCTCCTCAGTGTGCTGAAAATGAAAACTCTTCTTTATCATTTCGCTGTATGTTGCTTCTCCCCTCTTTGAGAAAGATAATTTTTTCCTTTGGTAATAAATCTTGTCAATGCTTTGGTATTTCATTCTGTTAATCTGAAGTGTTAGCTTGACTCTTGAATATTGGGATTTGGAGACATCTGTCTGTCTGCTTTTCTCATGCACCGTACATTGATTTTCAGTATGTATGTCTTCCCTGCATAACAGAAAAAGTGAGTATTGTTGGAAATATGAGCAGTATCAGATAAGAAATGGTTACTTTTCTGTCTGAGATGGATTTTTGAGGACTCGTTGCTTTGTAAGTTTGAAATCTACCTTCCGTGAAATTCAGTTGACTTCTGCACAATTTCAGGGTGTCAGAATTCTTCCTGTTGGCCATAGTTTGGAAGATGCGTGTCAGGGATATTCAGAAATATATAATTTAGAAACGTGGGCTTCAGCAGGCTCATTCAGTGTGTTGATTTCACTGATGTATATTTGCTGCTCTTTGACAGTAGCCTTTGCTTTCCTTGCCCTCATCAAGTCAAGCTGTTGGCTTGTGGCTTAGCTTGGCATTTTTAGACACCTGCTGAGTCAGAACCTGTGATATTTATTACAACACAACTACAGAACAAATTAGTTTCACTCATGGGGAGCTATATTTTAGAGGAAGTGGAAACCTGAGTAATTAGATCCAGATTTTCCATCCAGAAGATCGCTGGATAGAAATGAGTTCAAACAGTGTGAACTTCATTGGGTGTTTTTGGGGGTTGTTTTTTTGGTTTGGTTTTTTTCAGGTTGGTGTCATTTTTTCTGTTTACAACTACCTCTACATGATTTATTCTCATTTTTGGGAAATACAGTCTTTCCATTGTTGCTAGTGTGTTTAGATAGGTGATTCTAAGGTGTAGCCAAGGGTTGGATGTATCATCTCCCTACTAAGCTGTTAAAGGTTTACTAGGCTGCAAATATACTCAGGTACTCTCCAGTGTATGACTCTTTTTCCCCTTGTGAGTCAGTAGCTGAATATTTCCTCCTTCAGACTGTTCACGTGTCTCTAAACATTAAACAAATTTACATCCACTGTAAGCCTGCAGGGGGTGGGTGCTTCAGCCTTTCAGCTGTGTTGAACTTCCCAGCAAAAGTTAGAATCAGCAGCTATATTGGTGCCACACACCTTGGATGTGCTGACAATGTCAGGATCACCCACAGTGACCTAACGAAAGGATTCAGTTATGTGCAGTGCTTGGTCATGGTTTTCTTCAGAGTTTCTATAATTTAAGTGTGTCTCTAAGTACTTTCCATAATCTTTAGCCATAGGTGGGCTGTATGTTGTGATGGTACTAGCTTAATTGTGCCCAACTGGCTACACCAAAGTAACTTTAAAAAAACCCCTCCCATAATTTATCATTCCAGTTTGTCTTCAAGCTCACTGTAGCCAAGCAGCAGGACCATTTTTTCCAAGCTGCCTACCTGGAGGAGAGAGATGCCTGGGTGCGGGATATCAAGAAAGCAATTCATCACATAGATGGAGGCCAAAGGTTTGCCAGAAAATCCACAAGAAAGTCTATCAGATTGCCTGAAACAATCAATCTGAGGTTTGTTCTCATAGCTCTGCTCCCCCATTTACTTCCATCTGCAGTCAATGTGTCAGACATGTAACCTTGGTCAGGAAGAGCAATGAACCTGTCTGTCCATGGATTCTCTCACAGCCCTTTCTGCATAACTAAAAAATACAGTTCGTACAATGTGTCAGAAATGAGATAGCAATCAGAACTGGAAAGGTCTTCTTTAATATATTGTCATTTACCAAAACATGCTTACTTATCAAAGGTTTTTGCTGATAAGGAGATTTCTGGGCATACTGCAGTGCAAGAGGATACCCCAGCCAAAGTGTGATTCTTCCAGGAGAAGCATTTTATACAATAAATCATTTATTGCAAAAATATTTTAGACCTTTGGTTTGCTCTCCAGACAAATGCTGATGTTAGCCTAGTTTTTGAACGGTGAGGGGAGTGTGGTACCTGCCAGAGAACATGAAACTGGCAAAAGGAGAAGAGGAGATAAAGGGAAGCAATCTGTTAGTACTTTTAAAAATCAAGGATGACTTATTTTCTGTCTCTGAGCTGTAAATACCAAGACACAAATGAGCCTGAAGTATTCCTTATAAGACATTCAAACTGCACAGGGCCAAGATTGTCTGAGAGCATGCAGGCTTTGGAACAGGGACAGGTCTTCTGCTCAGCCCAGGACCTTTGGATGCCCGCAGAGCACAGTAGTGAGTCCTCCTACTGGGGCTGTGGGGCCCTGTGAAGGTGCCTCAGCAGTGGGTGTTGCTCTCTTCACGCTATAGTCACCACAAGTCATTGCATTCTCAAAATAAGGAGATGTGGTGAGCCCTTTGTGCACTCCACCCTCTGCTCCCACAGCTGTGATGGTAATGTAGTAAGACCTCTAGACTTTGCAACTTGAATTTTTCAGGAGATGCAGGAGATGAAACTAAGCCATGTTACAGCTCTGCAGAGAGCCATGTGCCAACAAAATGATGAAGCCCCCATGAATGACAATGACATTATTGTACAAACTGGCTAAACTTTTTTATTTGCTAACAGTTTCTGTTGTTCTTTTTATGCACAGTGCTTTGTACCTTTCAATGAAAGATCCTGAAAAGGGAATAAAGGAGTTGAAGCTGGAAAAAGATAAAAGAGTGTTCAATCACTGCTTTACAGGTAAGGAGCTCCTGTCCTTCTATTCCATACAATAAGGGGAGCACAGAGTTGAAAAACTAAAGAGATGAAACAGCTCTAACCTCTGTAGAGCACAGAGAAGTTTGAGAAGAAAACCAGATGTTTTCTTGACTAACCCAGGAGATGCCCAAAGGATGTATCTTGAAAAAGTGTTCAGTTGTGGCCATGGTAAATAAAGGAGAAGGATGAAATTTAACCAGTGCCAGAAAGATTGAAGTAATCTCTTGAGTAAATTGTTGTATGAAACACTTAAGTACAGAAGAATTATTCCATTCTGAGTTTTTCATCACTGAGTGGTGTCTCCAAGTCAAATCTGTGTTTGTGCTCAAAAACACATAGATGTAGCACCTGAGGACATTGTTTAGTGCTGGACATGGCAGTGTTGGGTTAATGGTTCGACTGATGATCTTGGAGGTCTTTTCCAACCTTAATGATTCTGTGATTCTATGAAAGTCCCCCTGTTTCCAGCAGCATTATGTTAGTAGCATAACAGCCTGGAAGGCTGCCTTTTCCAGGCTTTGCTGTCCTTCATACATCCCCAGTCTGTCTTTGAAGCTTCCCAGCTCAGCCCTGCATCCCCTCCCAGCTCTCTTCTCCCTCAGGAATGGTGTTTGAGAGTTGTCCTGGCCCCTGCCATCAGCTGGAAAGGCTGTGCCTCACTGGATGACCAGGAACCTTCCCAGATTAGCTCCCCATGTTGCTGCTAAGAACATTTTTCAGGAGATTGATGAATACATGGAGTAGGCTTGTTTCCAGTGTACTTTTAGGCTTCTTCATGCCTGTCTTGGTTTGTGGCTGATACTTTGTTCCTTTGTAACCAGGCACCTGTGTGATTGACTGGCTGGTGTCCAGCAGCTCCATCCGAAATCGCAAAGAAGGTCTCCTGCTTGCCTCTTCCCTCTTGAGTGAAGGCTACCTACAGCCTGCTGGGGATACATCCAAGGCTGCTGCTGAGGGACTGTCAGACACCCCCTTCTTAGATCTCAGTGATGCCTACTATTACTTTGTGAGCATTGTATTCTGGTTTTTTATTGTCTCAGACTTACTCAGCCTTCTGCTTTTCTCATGCTTCTTGTTGGGCTTCTTAAATCCTGGAGGAAAGATTGTACAGAAATGGAGAAATCTATCTTAATTGTCTTTTTCCTGTGATACGCAGAATGAGGCGGCTCACTTTAATAGTTGTAACCAGAACAGGCGTTTTTTCTGGCACCCTTTGAAGTGTGAATTGAGTGCTGAGACCAAGCTGGGTTCTTTTTGACTTAGACTTTGTTCCTGGTAATTGCACTGGTGACCAGAATTTAACCATCTGTTTCCCTGATGATTCAGTGGAAGGGAAGAGAGAAATTCATTATCACAAGGCTTCACAGAGTGGCAGAAGCTACAAACCCATTTTTGTGCAGAGCTATTAAATGTGACTCAGTGTGAGTGTGCACACACCCAGCTTGCCTGTGAGCAAAGAAGTAAAAGTTTTTAATATCCCCCAGTAACCTGTCCTGGGTGTCATACTCAGCCTTTTCCATTTATTACTTCATATTCTGTGGACTGATTTGAAGAACTTGAAATATCACAGTCAAATACTGTTTGAAAAAGATTTCGCTTATGGACTTACACTACCAAAAAAGTATGCCTTCTATAAAGTGAAAACAAGTAAATTGGTGTTATCATTCTGTTTATATTTACCACATAGAACCACTTGGCTTCAGCAGAATTACTCTCCTTGTTTTCCTAAATGTGTTTGTGCTAGGGAGACTTATCTGTGCAGCAGAGACACTGCTGCTGAAGACAGCCTTGTGGCCTCCTGAGATGCTTCTTGTAGCAGCCCATGTGTACTGTGCTTGCTTTCGGATTTCTTCTAGTTTGATTCAATACCAATGTGGTGTGAGAAGGCCACAGCAAGTCAATGTCTGACTTGGTATCATAGAAGTATAGTCCCACCTCACACTGAAATGTCTCCATGGTGATTTGGAGAGCTCCTCAACTTCACTGGGAGACTTTTCCAGTAAAAGGTTAGATTATTTAACAATAACAATAAGCACCACCACAACAACAATAATAATATTTTCTTTGGGGTGGTAAAAAACAGGGTGGAGGGAAGCCAAAAGAAGCCAGACTGGTACATGTACATAAGCATGCAGCAACTGTGTAACTTCTGTAACATTTCTCTTGTGGTCTTGCAGCCAGATAGTGGATTTTTCTGTGAGGGATATTCCAGCGATGATGATGTGGTCCTAAAAGAAGAATTCAGAGGCACAATTGTCAAACAAGGATGTTTGCTGAAACAGGTCAGTATTGCCCATGTTCCGTCCTGTCACTAGGATGATATTACATGGGTGCAAGATAACTCTTTTACATTTAAAAACTTTAGGTAAGAGAGAAACTACCCTAAGGCATCTCCACACTTTGCAAGTTTCATCTCTGTCCCTCTTGCCTTTGCACAAAGAACACTTGCTGCAGCATGGAAGCAGGACTCTGGACAAATATTGCAAGGTTTATTGCTCTTACCACAAAATAAAACAGTTGATAGCTTTAATTAGGAAAGAGTCCTAACGCAGAAGATGTGACAAGTCATTGGTACAATGCAAAACTGAACTCAGGTAAAAAGGCTGCCACTCCTGTGTCCCTCTGGACACATAACTAGATTCAGTTGCCAGTTTTCATAGACTTTTTCAGCATGCCTGAGCAAAAGAGTTGTTTCAGTCACTAATGTTTGATGTGTAAGACAGAAGATAACTGGATACCTTCCTTTCTAGTAAAACTTTAAGCAAATGTGAATGTCATGTTTCCAAGGCCGTTGCAAGCAGATATTAGTGAACTGAAGGCAAAATCAGGATTCTTCAATGAATGAAATAGGTCAGGTGGAAGGGACCTGCAACAATCCTCTGGTCCAAATGCCTGATCACTTCAGGGCTGACCAAAGGTTAAGGCACATTGTTAAGGGTTTTGTTGTCCAAATGCTTCTTACGCATTGACAGACATGAGGCACTGACCACCTATCTAGGTAGCCTGTTGCAGTGTTTGACCACTGTCTCTCTAAAAAAATATCTCCTAATATTGAGTCTGAACCTGCACTGTTATAATAGTCCTTGAGAGCCTAAGAACTTTTTGGTAGTGCTCACACGTATTTCTCTTGTTTAGTAAGTTTACTCAAAAGCAATGGAAGAAATTAGACCCACGCCTTGCTGCTCTTTTACCCTGTCACATTCATATCAACCTAGTTAGTAAGAGCTTCCATGCAAACAGTAGCTAATTGAGAAACTTGTATTTTGAAATGCCAGAGGAAGTGTTTCATGACAATCTTCCACCAGTGGTAGTCTGCATTTGGTCACTCTCTGTGAGTTATGGGTCATTTCTTGGAAGGGTCACTGCTTCTGCTGAAAATGCTTTCAGCAGGTCTAAACTTTCCACACCCAACCTTTTCAGTCATGAAAACAGGCCGTGAGGCACCTACGTCCATATTTCTGCCTGAGTTTCTCAGCCATGAGCTCTCCAGGGTGTTTAAGCTAAATAAGCTTTTTTTGTTGTTGTTATCTTTGCAGGGACAGAAAGACTTTCAGCTCATCCTTGCCAATAATTCAAGGTGCTTTCCTTCAAGGCACTTTGCAGCCATGTTTTCTGGCAAGCAGTTAAACCCAGTACTCACAGAACTCACATGAATGTCATAACTACCAGACTGTATGATATGCTTAGGGGAATCTCCCATGTTGAAGCTCTTCTGCTTTGCACAAAGAAAATCAAAAGAGAAAACAGTTTGATAGTCCTGTTGTTGTGCAAAAGACTGGAATGTAGACAAGTCCTACTCCACTGAATATTCAGGTTTTTTCCCTTTTGTATTTGCTTGTCCTCTCATGTGTGGGTAAGCTTTGCACGCTGGCAAAGCAGTTCCATGACATTCCTGGTTTTGAATTTTCCTAGGGACATCGGAGGAAGAACTGGAAAGTGAGAAAGTTCGTTTTAAGAGATGATCCTGCATATCTTCACTACTATGATCCTGCTGGAGTAAGAGAGATTCAGTTTATTTCCCTGTTTGTTTTGAATCCAGTGCCTTGTACAAGTACCTGAATGGAGTGTTTGCATGAGAACGTGGCAGCGAAGACCAGGCAGGACAGTGGGACTGTTTGTTCTTGCATGGCCTAGCCATCCTGTGGAAAAGCAGAGTGAAGGATGGTTTCTGAGGCTGTCAGTTCAGGGTGGCAAGGGCCACCCAGATCTGGGAACAAGTAACACTGAACTGTATTTTCACCTCTTATCTGTGATTAATTAGAATTAATGTGTACTCTCCCTCGATCAAAACAAATTAGGTCCTAAGTGCAAATGAACACAATACAGTAATTTTGCAGTTCATATTTGAGGTACTTGCCATGCCAGGCTGAGACATGGCATCCTATTTGTTGTGTAATTCTAATGGGCCCATTCCCATGCTAAATACTCTGCAGATCCTGAATTGTACATCACAAGAGATTCCCTATTTATTTGTAACTGTTTCCCTTACCACACGCCCAACCCTTCATGTCACACACAGACTGAAGATGCCCTGTTCTCTCACTTGAGACATACTAAGTAATCAAATGGGTTTGTTTCCCTTCTGAAAATGTAGCCATATATTAACAGGCGAATGGTTTCAGAAGTGTTGCATTTCATTTTGATTTCATGTCCTCCCCAGGGAGAAGAACCACTGGGAGCAATTCACTTGAGAGGCTGCGTGGTGACAGCAGTGGAAGATATGCCAGACAGTAAGGACCCACATTGAATGAGCTCTCTAATAAGTTTTGGGTACAAAAACCCCCTTTCAATCTGCCTGAAATCACAAGTGTTGTTTATTTCAAAGCAATCTATGTACAATGATTCATTAATTCTAGTAACTGGTCTCTCTCTTGCTGTCTGAATAACAGGAGAATGGTACTGTGGTAAAGGTAGCAACAGGGAATTTTGTGTATTGTCAGTACTTCAGGGAAGGCTGGTCAAAAGGATGACACAAACCCTGTGTTAGGATAACTGGCCTTTAGGCAAAGTAAGCTGAGTTTGATCTCTTTAGTTAATGAATTTGGGATGGAAGCTTTATGTTAGAAATGGTTATGCTGACAGATTATTACTGTCCACCTTCTCTTCCCTCCCAAAGCTAGAAGTTGTGGGAACAGAAATGGTGTTGCTGCAAGAGCCAAGAAACATTCGTTTCATGCATTCTCGTCTCCACAGGAGAGGCTGGCTATCATATACAGCAAGAAAGTTTGTTGGCATCTCAGAAAAGAAGGAGATGGATGTGACACGAACTCAAATATCTTGTTTTTGTAGCTGGCAAGGCATGGAAGGGTTTGGGGAATACGATCTGTCTGCAGGATTGCAGATCCTTCCATGATTTGAGACCAGCTAACCAGAGCCTCCTGAAGGTGAAATGTGCAGAATTCATGAGTGGCTTCTCTGAGAGAGAGACCCATCTCTTGGACCCAATCTTTGTGATGATCTGATCAGGCTCAGCTGTAGAAAGAAAGGAAATCCCCTTACAGTGTGTGAAGGAGGAAATATTGAAAGTACAAGACTTTTTTCTCACATAACTGACTTTCTTTTTTTTTTCCCTGTAGCCAAGAAGTATGATGTTGACAACATCCTCTTTGAAATCATCACAGCAAATGAAATCCACTATTACTTGCAAGCAGCCTCATCCACAGAGCGTACAGAGTGGATCAAAGCAATCCAGTCAGTTGCTAGGACTGGTAAATGAAGATGATCTTCCAACAAGAAGACTGAGAAACTAAATTAGTTACTCAAAACAGAATTTAGCATTTCACCAAGAGAAAGCAGTATCATCCCAAAGGGGTTGTGGCAGAGGACTGGTTGGAAGTTTCAATTCTATCGTGGGTACTAACAAACTAACATTTTTCCACTTGTGTTATGGTAATATTTTACTAAATTATAACATAGAATATGCCATATTAGTGTGTGTTGCTTAGAGTAATCAGTCTGCCTTGAGAAGGTTGTATCTCTTACCACAGCTGATAGTGGGAATCTCACCATTAACAGGGGACAGGGTCATGTCACTGATAGAGAGGACCTCAGTTAATCACCCTCTTCAGCCTGTGATGTGTTTCAGGATTTTCATGTATTTCAGTCTTCTCCAGACAAGTTTTACACTTTCTTCTTGACCAGATCTTGTTGCTGCTTGTGCACTTACACAAATAATGCCATAGATTTAAGGAAAAAAAGTCAACTCACTTGGAAACCTGATCCACTCCTTTATAATCTGTCAGCATTAAGAGAGGGAAGAATGCAGACAACTATGGAAACACCATGTGGAACCAAGTACAACTCCATGACAGCAGTATGAGGAAAAGTCTCTTCCCACAGTATTTCAAACACAAAGCAATCTCACTTCAAATTCTGTATCACCCAATTTTAACCCTTGCTAAATTTCTCCACAAGAATCTGCCCTGGGACCATTGTTTCCCTTTATTTAGGTCTACAGAGCAGATGCTGGGTTGTCAGGTACTGTACTCTATTTGAATTAAGAATCTTGCAGGGGAGGGAAAGGATGCATGGGTTGGTTACTTGAACTATTGATTGAAGTGGTCTTGATTAGGTTTTCCTTTTTTAACCTCCAGCAACATACTCAGTCCTTGATTCTGTGCCTTAGGAATATAAGAGAAACCTTGTGCTTGTAACTGAAATAAATGTTTTTATTTGAAAGGGTCAGTTCACCCGATTAATCCTTGCATTTTTGTCTGACCATTTATCAAACAAACTTCTAAGTCTTAAACTCTAAGGAGGAGTTGAAAATCAGGTTAATGCCAGATTCTGCATGTAAACTGTTCCTGGTACAGACTGATGTTTGAGTGCAAGTAAACTTCAAAACCTTTAAAACTCTGTTCATAGATCTAATAAGGCATCTCATCCTTAAGAATTCTTATTGAGATTTCTTCCATCTAAAAATAAATGCAGAGCTAAAGCTTCTCCTCAATTGTGCTTAATTATACCTGTAGCTGAGCTAATGAGCCTGAAGCCCTGTTGCCTTACATTACTTATCCCAAAGAAAACACAGCCTTGCAGGAGCAGCAGTCTGGGACACTGCATCATCATGTCCACTTAAGTTGGCCAGCAGAAATCAGCTTCTGGCAGGCATTTCCTGTCTCTCCTGCAAGCCGATGGGATCCCTGAAGTCTGATGTGTCATTCTGAGGAAGGAAGAGTGATGGTAAAAAGACCCACTGTTTGTTCAGCCTGCTTTCTTGATAATTGCTGGTTGTCACTGCTTATTTTTGCTTTCAGAGCTCACTAAACCCAAAAATACTCAGGGGCACAGGAAAATAGAAAAAAAACACTCCACACAACCAAACAACAGAAACTTGTCCAGCTTACCAAAGGAGGGATGTGACTGCTGCTTTTTAATAAACCTAAAATGTTTTACCAGTCTATGACCTTATCCTTTTAACTTGTGCCCAGTCCAGGGTATGGCTGTGCACTTATGAACGGTGTTTTCTCAGGCAGAGGATGCTAGTCAGTGTATTTATGGAAGAGCTCTTATGTTTGTACCATCCTATATTGATGGGGTCTGCAATATCACAGATAGTGCTTCAGAAGACATATTCTAAGGGTTTGTAGGTGCCTCTGCTTCTTGGCAGCAGTGAGATCTCGTCCAAGTGAATTCAGTACTAAAAAGCAACTACACATCTATCAGAGATGATGGGGCCAGCCTAGTAACTCAGACAGCATGGAAGAGGCACAGATCCTGAATACTGGCACAAAGAAGAGAGAGCCAGCTTTGTGCAAGGAACTACTAAACAAAAGGGAGAAAACAGAAGAGCAGACCTACATGTGTCATGCTTCCTCTAACTTTCCCCCTCTAATTATTTATATCACACTTATACTACGCCCTCAGCAATTACTACATTAACATCAGTTTCTTTTTCACTTATAAAAAAGAACTAGCCCAAAGGAGAGCAAAATAAACATATCATTGTGGATAAGGATCGTATTTATAATCTTCAGTTACTGAAAGACTTGTATAATATAATCTAATATAAATATCCTCTTAAGTTCATGTTTGTCTTGCCACAACTTGCACTGAACAGTTTTCCCTCCCCTGGAACACTGATTACATGCTTACTACAGTCAAGAGTCAGATTTTTGGGAATGTTGAATAACCATGCACCCATAAAAACACCCGCATAGACACAGCACTCCTACTTCCATCTTAAAATGAAGTTTAAAAGAAAACAGTACAAAGCAAACCACAAACACAGATACTGAAAAAATAATAACCCCAGCCCAACAAGCTTTCAGCTACAGGTATCACTACTTCTTATAGTCCAACAAACAACACATATGGAGGTAGTTCAGACTTAATATGTCTCTAGCATTTTTTTCAAAGAGCTGTTTACTTTCCCTGCCCCACGGCTTTCTTCTGAAGGGTAAGGTTGATACAACTTTGTTGATAAGCGCAGTTATTTTGGTGCTTTTCTTTGCAGTGTGCTGTCTTTGCTTTTTATTTGAAGGAATAGTTAACAGAAAGTGTGAAAGGTCTACTGAAAATGTGTTTTAGTAGTAGAACAGTTTATTAAGTAATATTTAATCAAAGTTTGTTCATAAAGATGAAAAAACTAGTTAAGGCCTCTGAGGTATCTAATGTTTACTGTCAAACCTCTCTTTTAGACAAGTTTTTATTTTCATTTCTTCTTGCAATATTACCTATAACTCTTCAGTGTAGTAGTACCTCTTCTGTCTTGGCTTAGAGTTCACTTTACTACAAATGTTAAACACCTATTTTTCCCCTAATTTGTTCTTGAATAATGGAGAAGTTATTTTAAGTTATTTATTTGCTTCACAGGGCTCTTGATTAGTGCTTTTCACAGTTTGTAATGTGCATCCATTTGTTCTGAGTTCAAGCTTGGGCAACACTGAAATCCAGAAAAAATTTCCTTAAATAATCTTTTTAGTGGGGGCCAGAAACATTTAAGTAGGGTGGGAGTTTTGGGGGGAGGGCAGTGGGGTGGGAATGGGTTGGGTTTCTTGGTTGTTCTTTTTCAGTTTGTACCTTTTAAAACTACAGGAGACTATAGGAGGAACTTGAACAAGCAAAATGAGTAGGTAAAAGTCCTCTGCAGGTTGTTGGTATTTCTGTGGGTGCCTCCAATTTTGAAAAGTGCATATATTTTGTGTTTGTGACCGATGGTCTTCTCATTGATGAATAGAGAATTTTCTGTGCTCAAGGTGAACTCTGACTGAAAACAAGGTTCTTCTTTTGATATTACTCATCAGACTTCTTGAAATAGAACTTCTTATTTGGCTTCAAACACGGGGGTGGGGGGGGGGGGGGGATTAGAACATAGAACTTCCTGCTTTGCATTTAGAACCAAAACTGTGGTTTTCCACACTTTGTTTCTGGTTCTTGTAGATTGCTTAATTTTATTTTTTTTCTTCCAATGTGGTGAAAGGGAGAGTAAGACTGTATGAAAGCTGAGTAAAATGCTGCTTTTCATGCCTCATTGGCCTTTCATTGTTAAATGTAATGGGCTACAGTAAAACTCTTCACTTTCCTATATAGACTCTGCTTTTCTTTTAAGATGGCAATGTCTTTCCCTCCTTTTCTTCAACTCATTAAAAGATGACTGAGCAGGAAGGAGGAAAATAATCAAAGGGAAATGCTGATAAAACTGATGGGATTTTGCTTCCAGCACTTGAAAGGGAGAGAGATTATTTTTTAAAATTTGCTTTCAATATGTCTTTCACCAAAATTTTGAATATTAATAAACTGGAGTGATCAATGGAGAGGAAAGAGAGCTGGGGATTGACTAGTTTAATTAAAAAATCCCAAACAACTAGACACCCTGATCTTCCTACATCCTCCTACATCCTCAAATAGTTATAAAAGGACACAGAGAACTCCCTTCTTAGAATATTGCCATTAGCCCCTCTCTGTTTATCAAATATACTAGAACAGCCTATTGCAGACTATAATAGAGTATCAATTAAATAAATCAATGTATGATCTGTCTTTTCGTGTACCTGCTTCCATATCATAAGAAAAAGTCTGAAAATCCTTTCTTAATCACCAAAGTATATCAAAAGAAAATCAAGAAACCATCTCTTCTGTCCTTCATTGCTTCTGCTATATGTGCATGTAGGTGTCCTGCTTTTGAAAGCTTACGTTGCTGTGTTTCCCAAGTACACGATGGTTAAAGCACAGTAACAAAATCAATGCACGTGTGAGATATTTTTTAATAACAGGAAGAGTTATATATATCATGCTTTTAGCACTCTTATGCAGTTTTTTGCTAAAAGGAAATATTTCATGATTCTGGTATACAACTGGTAAAATGAGGTTGGTTTGTTAGTTTGGGTTTCTCTTAATGAATATTTTTACTTAAAGGAACAGTTTCTTTCCCAAGTTATATCTTCAATTTTCCCTTTCTTCTCTTTTCCCCTCCCGCATATCCTTCTTTTTATAATAATTTTGACCTAAACATCGTAAAAGACAGTTTGTGTTCCTGCTTTTAGGCATCATAGAGTGGATCTTGGATGAGAAAACATAAGTGCCTAATGTCATTTTAGAATTGCTACAACATACCATGTGTTCATTAGTCACGCCCTTAAATCAGTAGAAACTTCCTCTCATCTGCTCATACTTACAAGCTGTAGATAGATATGTAGTTGCTCTATGGGTGGTGGGTGGGGTTATAATGTCCCTGTTTGGGCAGGTCCCTAGTGTTATTATCTCTAAGTACACATGTTGGTTGATGAGCTGCATGTTAAAATTACTTAAAGAGCAGTATAACTTAGTGAAAAAAATTGTCTACAGACCAGTGATGTTCAAAAATAAAGTTGCATTAGAAAAGCTGATTTCGTTTGGTCAGCCACACTAGGTGACTTTAGGCATGTTTTTGTCATTGGCTATACTGTTAAATGGATATATAGTGTACCTGGTGAAACCTAGGTGTTAGGATCTCCCAGCTATATTTGAACAGTGCTCTTGTTCTTTAGCAGTGTGATGGAAAAATAGTGGAAGCTATTGAAATATTCCTTCAATGGAACAGACAAGTAAAGATCTTATGGGGTATTGAAACATTTCATTTATTAGTTGCTAGATACTGCTGCTGCTGCAAAAAAGTACTTTGTCTTTCTCAACTTTTCCTTTTTCCCATATAAGGATTAAAGGCTTAAGGTGGCTGGTTTGTTTGATGGAAGTTTTCTCTCTGTTCCCAGCTTGCTCAAACTATACCTTTGGTTCAAGTCTTCAACCTGAATCTTCCAATAGGCAGCTGGCAGCATCTTTTGGTTTTGGCATTCTGAGACCATGCAAATGTTTAAAAGCAATATTTTGTGCTACGCCTGATACATTATCTCATGGCCACTGGTGTCCTGTGGCATCTGGAAAAGCCTTTGTGTATAGCTCAAAGTGTCTGGTATTTCAGCAAAAAAACAGCCCATGCAGTCCACACCCCTGGACTGGCAAACAACACCTCCTTTGCCTCTTAAGGTTTTTAAGGACTGTGCATTAAAACCAACATGTGTAGTTTTAACAACATTTTTAAACATGAGTCAAAACCAGCTAATGTTGTACCTAATTTGCATGCTCTAGCAGACTGGGATTTATTCCCATCTGGCTTTGTAAATCCATAGTTGCTGGACATGGGTTGGCAGTGCTGGACAGGGTGATTCTGAGGAGCTGGGGGAGACTGCAGCGAACTGTGCCAGTACACAGAATTATCCTCTTGAGTTTCATCTTGGTAGGTCCTCCAGGATCTCTGAGTTTGCAGTCCATCACCTCCTTCCTTCTTCCCTTTCAGCTTGGGTTTTTTGATTTACCAGAATAGCAGAACTGGGTCTAGCCCTTAGCACTGAGGCCTGAACCCCTCCCAGCCCCCAACTCAATTCTTAGCATTGTGCTGATCAGAAGCTGCTGCTGACCTGAGGTGTTAAATGCAGCAGGTGATTTCTTCTGTGGTTTTGGAGATGGACTTTTCTGAACAAGCAATACAGTGAAAATCAACTGCCAAGTGTCAACATGCTCTTGGGAATACAATATACCTCATCCCAAGTTCATTTAGAGGGAAAGTAAAAAAAATAACACCACCACCACATAAGTCCTCCCAGCTGCATGCTTTTATTGTCCTCCTGTCAGCTCTGGTGGGCTGAACCAGCTGATCCCAGTCCTGAGCTCAACCGTTCTGTCTTCAGTTGGGATAACTTTGTCACTTGGTACCTCCCAAAGATGATCAGGATAAAGACATGACTATCTGCATGTTCCTGCCTATTGGCAGAAACACTTGACAAAATTAGCCTTGAAATTTGAGTGGTCTGATTAAAAGTCTGTGGTGACTAATTATCTCGTGCATGCCTTTTCATTTAGTCGGTAAATGGCAATGGCCTGAAGCCACATCCTGCACCATGATGAAATAAAGCCACACTGTCAGCTCCTCGCTTCAAAAATGGAGCACTGCAACAGTGAGTAGTTGCAAGGAAGGTTCTAACACCAACAGGTGCTATTAAAAATACCACAAGTGGTTTTGGAGATGCAGAAATAAAATGCTGACCTGGGGGGGGCCCTCCGGCTGAGCTTCAGTGCTGGTCTTTTTGATATCCAGCTGTGCAGCAGCTCACAGGGTTTTTACACAGCAGGGAAGCCTTTTTTCCTCGTAGAAGCCTGGCTGGTTTAAGCCCTTGTTGCATAGCTGAGTTGTGTGGGCAGAAAACACTTGCAAACGGCTCTGCACACACAAACTTCATGTGCTTTCTCCAAAGGCCTCTGTATCCTAGGAAAGCTGGGTGGGCAGGAAGGTGAATGGCAGGAAGGCCAGGTGGCTAATGGGAAGCCTGGGTGATGGACGCCTCGGGCACCTTTCTGCAGCTGACACATTCCGAGTAGGGGCATCAAAGTGGCATGGGAATGCAGTGGGAAGGTCAGTGGGGTTTGCAAAAGTAGAACTTTGCACTTCTGCAAAAATGTACGGGTAAGTGGTAAGCACTGGAGCGGAAAAAGGGTTTCACCAGCCACCAAGGTGTGAGGGTTGCTAATGCATGCCCTGGAGTGGTGTGAGCTTTACATGCGTGGTCTTAGCTACCGAGGATGCTCTCTGGGGTAGGACACTCACATACGAGTGCTAATTTAGGCATTGGTGCAATCTTCCTATTGCTGGCATTTCAGTGGCTTCTGTTGGCAGGTAGAAGGGGCAAGAGATGAGCCCAAACCAGGTGGTGCAAGGAGTGCCACTGGTTGGAGCAATGGACACTGCTGGGGTGTCTTTAAAGGGAAGAGAACACATCCATCCTGCAGCAGAGATGGAAGGCTGAGTAGATGGTGCAGGGGGAGAGAGGAGTAGAACAGATTACCAGACGTGATGTAATAAAATCTCATGGGGGAATTAAAACCCTTAAAGGAAGGAGTCAGAATAGAGAGGGAAGAAAACGTTGGTTTTATGAGGATTTGTACTTAAATACTTTTTTTTCTCAGTAATAGATTTTTCTCAAGAAATTTACACCACTGTTACTCCAGGTTTAAAGATCCAGGCCTTGTGTAATTGCATAGCTGCATGTTTAATTCCTTGTGTTTAAAGAGGCACATGACAGGACACTTCTATCCTTACACTGTCAGAATGTCCTCTGCCAGTGTTTGCAGTAGTTGTATGAAGGGATTTCAAATCTAACCAAGTTTCATAAGCATGATAGAAGACTTCCTATATAAAATTGGTGCCAGATTGGTGGCTGAATTTTGCAGGAATGCCTCAAGCAACAGGGATCTTCCCAGCATTTTCTCACTTATTTTACTCTTTAGTGCAAAGGAGGTAGGGAAAGGTGATACTCCGAATAGTAGTAAATTGATTTTATGATCACTTTTATATTGAGTAATATGACAGGCAGCTCCTGTTTTACTAGCATCAGTTTTTAAAGCTGGTGCCAAAAATCAGTGCTGGTAAAGCAAGGCCTGTGTGATGGAAGATCAGCATGTGGGACAAAACTAAGTTTCTCAATGTGTTTTAACCTGACTACAAAAATATATGAAGCCGTGTTACCTCATATAGTTATCCAACTTATTTTGTTTAAAGTAGTTAAATTTTGCTCTACTCCTTATGCAAATGACTAATGTGCATAGCTAATGGCTGAGAAACTGTTCGTTACCAGTCTGCTACCATCCTGTCCTGGATCTGAAAGTCCTAATCCGAAAATTCCATAGCTGGGTAGTAGAAATTCAGCACTGCCAAGCACTAACACTTCTGTGAGTGAAAGTTCCGAGATCCTTGCGAGGATTCTGTCCCTTGAAATGGGCACTGGGAATGTTCAGCTGATCCTGAGGTGGCCACCTTGTCCTCTTCTTTCTGGTGTCTAGATTTGTCCCTTCTCCAGCCTTCCTTTGTGGGCTCTCATGCTGCTGATACGATACACTTCATGACAAAAAGTCAAACACACCGTGAGGTTTTTTTTGTTTGGATTTTTTTTTAACATATGTATAAAAATAATCTCTTCCAAAACAAAAAGTGCAAACTGAAATTATAATCAGTGTATTTTGACAGTGCAGTAGAACATTAAATTTATAAATAGAAATTATAACTGAATATTTAGTTGTCCTTAAAATTTTACATAAAATTAATACAGTAAATTGCAATTTTTAAAAAGACACCCCTAAGGGTTTTTTTGAGACGCTTTCATCATAAATTCATAGTCAGTCCAAAATCATTCAGAATCAGTTTCACAACTGCCAAACAGCGTGTGTGTTATTGGCAAAAGTTCTTTGAGTTGCAAGAATCAGCACTGGTTTCTCATCTCGCAAGTTCTGCCTCCAAGATTTCTCCCCATGTGTCGACATCCATTGGATACATGCTTTTCTCTGGCAAGATGAATTGTGAAGGAATGTTGCTGTATTTCCCACTAAGCCATTCTTGCTTCACTTTGCTTTTCCAGTAGTTTCTCAACAATGTGATCTGGTGGAAAAACATATAAGCAGATGTTGGAAATTAACCAATTTAAGTTCTGAAGTTTAGCACTGGAAGAGTAGTGCTAGAAAAAGGATTTGGAATGCGCCTTTGTATATCTAGACATTAAGCCCAGGAAGGTGCAATGCTGCCAAGAAGCAGACCTTGCTCCACTTCCAACTTTTCTGTTCCTTTTTCAATTCTTTGATGGTCAAGGTGAAAAACTCAAACCAGGAATTCATCTTACTCCTTAAAAGAGGCATTTTTCACTTTCTGTTTAGGTTGTGACCTTTAACTCTTGTTTGGAGGCTGGCTGGATTCTTCTCTTTTGCCAGCCTTTTAGGGCAAGAAAATGCAGAGTTGGTGTGTTTGTTGCTTCTACTTCAAATCCTCTCCAGATAAAAGACAATCAGTGCAGGAAGTTCTGCAGGAAATTGCTGTGCAGGGGTAGCAAGATCTATACACTGAAAGGGCAACCACTATCCACTCATGGCTGTGCCTCACACTGCAGTAACTTTCCTGAAATGTCAGAGCCCAGAACAGTGGCTGCTCTGTTTCTTTTGCTGCTGCTTTTCTCTTTTCACCCCTCCACTGTCCCCCTGCTCTCACACCAGCTAAAATAAGGTGGAGAATTACTCTCTAGCTGGCCCAGAGTAATCTGTGGAACCAGCTATCAGGTCTACATGATCTGCCTGATCAGGTCCTGATCTACCTCAGCTTCCAAGCTGGATTCGACAGTGAGAGATCATTCAGCATGTTCTGGAGCTGAACCTGCTACAAACTCCTCAGAGCAGTCTGTGTGTGGGCAGATTTTCTAAACAGTTTATACAAGCCCCTGCTCATTTCCTTTTCTATTCCCCTTGGTTTTTTCTCCTGAACGTGCGTCACTTGAGGTGTATTGAGACAGCGCTATCCAGGATGATTTTTCAGGAAGTCATTCCTAACCAGCACATCTATTCCCACAAAATACAACCAGAGAGCACACACTGCCTTATCGGGATTCTGTTATCTCCTCCCTGCCAGCCCTATCTGCGGGAACGTGGGCTTTGTCCCGTGTTAGGGCTCGTGTATGATGAAGGTCAGAGCTGAGGCTGTGCGGTGCAGCAGGAGGACTAATGCCGAGCTGGACAGGCTGTGTCCTGGGTGGGAAAAGGAACAGCCTTGCTTTATCTCTCAGTGTATTTTAGCAGATGTCCGTCTGCCGGGGTGCGCTCCCGAGCCACGCTGTCACCGCAGCTGCTCCCCTCACAACCCCAGGATGGGTGCGACGCGCTGATGTCATTTCCTTGCACATTTCTATTGCCCCTCCTAGCAGCCTCCTTTATGTCACTGCCGGCGTTCTGCTGCTGAAGGTGGATTTACCTTCCAGGAATACCCATTTCCTCGGTCGCAGTCGATCTCCCGCGGGCAGACGGCGCGCACGGCCAGGCAGTGGTGCCGCCACAGCCGCTCGTTGCTCTCGATGACGCGGTGCCAGCCCTTGCACGTCACGGACGCGTGGCACAAGCTCTCCACATCCAGCCTGTTGAAAATCCGGGAGCTGACCTCGGGAGGAAGGGCAGACACGAAGTCACCCAGTCCTCCCCTTCCTCCCTCGGCGCTGTCCCGGCCGGCAGCGCGCTCTGCGTCCATCCTAGCGGCCTCGGCGCGGGGAGGCGTCACCGCGGCCCCTCTGTGTGCGGGCGGCCGCCGCCGGCAGCGCTCTGGGCTGGGTGCCTGCCTGCTGCCATGTTCCCGTCGCCCGCCCGCCGCGGGTGTACGCGTGGGGCGCTGGTTTCGGGGCGAATCTTCGCAGTTTCGGGACCACGCAGGCGGCGCCCGCCGCGCGGCGCTCCAGGAAACCGCGCGTCACGGGGCGGCCTCGCGTCATCAGGCGGCGGCGGTGGCCCCTGCCGGGCTCGGCACCACTTCCATCCCTGCCCCGGCGGCTCCGGCGGCTCCGGCACCGTGGATGTGAGGTGAGGTGAGGCCGGCCCGGCCCGGCAGGGCCGCGGCCCGAGGTAGCGACGCCCGCTCCAAGGGCCGGGGTGGTTCGTGTCCGCAGCCGCGGGGTTTAAAGGGGACCCCTGCACCCCGAACCGGCTCCGGCGCGGGTGGAAGGGGCGGGGAAAGCTCGGCTCCAGGGGAGGGCAACGAGCTTCGTTGCGAGAGTGGAGCATCTCCCTTAGGAGGCAAGGCTGAGGAAGCTAGGCCTGTTCAGTTTCGAGAAGAGACGGCTGAGAGGGGACCTCATCCATGTGGATAAGTATCTAAAAGGGGAGTGCCAAGAGGATGGACCAGGCTGTGCCCACTTGTGCAGAGCAATAGGACAAGAGGCAATGGGCAGAAACTGATGCACGGAAGTTCCACCTGAATATAAAGAAGAATCTCTTTACTGTGCAGTGGCTGCACATGGAACAGATTGCTCAGAGAGTTTGAGGAGTGTCCCGCACTGGAGATACTCCAAAACCACCTGGACACAATCCTGTGCCATGTGTTCTGGGATGACCCTGCTTGAGCAGGGAGGTGGGACCAGGTGGATCCCCTGTGGTCCCATTGAACCTCACCCATCCTGGGATTTTGTGAGCCCCTGCAGAGCTGAAGGGATGAGGGCAGAGCTTGGCCTTTGGTGTTTCTGTTCATGGGGCAATAAAGAGAAAGTTCAGCTGATCAGTGTGCCGTCTCTGCAGTGCAGAAAGTTCTGGAATGGTTGGCAGAGACTCCCCAGTGCTTCTGTGCAGGGAATACTGCAGCAATTAGACTTGGTTTTCCCTAATTATTTGTGCTGGTGAATTGAGTAGTGGAAAGGCAATGTGTTGAAGGAAAAACAATTGCAGTTAGGGTGCACTTTCACAACTTAAAAAGCTTTTTAGATGTAGTGGCTCTAAACTGAGGCTTTTGAAACCAGCGCCTGAGTACCTGGTGTCACCTCAGAGCTGCAGACTTGTAGCCTGTAGTGAATATTTGATGGGAAGTGCTAGATTCATTGGGTATCTGATCCTGAAAACTGCATCTTAAAATCATTGCCTGACTTTTAGGATAGGATCAAATTTTGGGGAGTTGTGCAGATTTACCATAAAGCAAATTCTAAGATGTAATTCTAAGATGAAGAACAGCTGAGAGAGCTGGGGTTGTTTAGCCTGGAGAAAAGGAGGCTCAGGGGAGACCTTATCACTCCCCACAACTACCTGAAAGGTGCTTGTAGCCGGGGGGGGTCAGTCTCTTCTCCCAGGCAACTACTGACAGAACGAGAGGACGCACTCTTAAGCTGCGGCAGGGGAAGTTTAGGTTAGATGTCAGAAAAAAATTCTTTACTGAAAGAGTGATTGGGCAGTGGAATCATCTGCCCAGGGAGGTGGTGGACATGTTTAAAAAAAGACTGGATGTGGCACTCTGTGCCATGGTTTGGTTGATGAGGAGGTGTTAGGTTAGGTCATAGGTTGGACTTGATGATCTCAAAGGTCTTTTATAACCTAGTTCATTCTGTGATTCTGTAATTTCAGCTTTCTTGAAGTTTTGTAATGGCAGCAACCAGTGTAAATTATGTATTTAAACCCCAAAACACCACAGTCATGATCAGTAGTTATTAGAGAGTCTTTTGTTCAAAACCCTTTAGGTGTGAGGTAAAAGGAAGGTGTGTTCATTTCCTCTGTAAGTTGATGTAAGAGGATGCTGATGGTCAGTTTCAAACTGCATTTGTTAATGGCAAACATTCAGACCAACTTTTGTGTTTGAGTCAAAAGTGTATGTTTGTATTTGTAGTATGTGAGTTGCTAAAATTGATTTTGTTTTGTCAGAAAAAAATCAGGAGGCTGATGCAGAAGAAGCACCAACTGTTCATGCTGTTGAGATGTCCTGTATTCCACTGCTAATGGAACCAGCATGTTCCAGTTCTGAGGTACAGGGAGCTGCAAAAATGAGGAATAATGATGCTGTCTCCAGACTTTCGGTGGGTGCTTAAGTTTTTAATTAAATTTAATATTTGTAAGCATGTGTTGAAAGTTAAGGAGGTTTTGTGTTTTCTATACAAATAAAATGTCAGCCTTTTCTGTAGCTGAGATCCCTGGGGTGGACTGGCTTAGGAAATTCAAAATGGTAGTGCTGTTTTCAGTAAATAATGAATGTGACTTTGATTTGCACTGTTTTTACAGAGATTTAGAGTCTGGTTACTTTCTAGAGAAAGAAATTGTAAGAATGCTAGAAAGACTTTTCTCTTTGTGGGATTTTGGGGTTTATTTTTCTTGGACAAAAAGACTTTTGTTAAACTTGCTCTTTCTGTTATATCTGTGTGTGGACACTCTAGAGCAAGATGGTCGTAAAGCTCTTCTATGAATCTTTCCATTTGTAGTCTTTTAAATATTTATTCCATAGATCTAAGAAGTTTTGTTTTGTTTTGTTTTGTTTTGTTTTGTTTTGTTTTGTTTTGTTTTTACTGCATGAAGGTTTCTATAGATGTTGTTTTTCTGAGTAGAAACTGCAAAAAAAAGTAAAATAATTGAGCAATGGTCCCCATACAAAAGTAGGTGGTTACTCAGGCTGCTGTTGAAGGGCATAACTGAGTACAAACTGTGGTCTAGTTTCCCCTCCTCTTCTGTAACTGGATAAAGGCACTAAACAGTAAATGTTGTTTCAGGTTCCTCTTTCTGATGATAATGAAAGCCAACAGTCAAAATCTATTCAAAGAAAGAGAGTGCTTCCGTCTTGGATGCTGGAAAGAGATCTCCTGGTGCAGAGGGTTTCCAAGCCTGTAATGACAGGAGGTAGGTTTGCAGTGTGATAATGATTGCATTCCCTTTTGCATTCTTGTGCTTTGATACAATTTTTTAAATTATAATGGTGGTGGTAGAAAGTATTAATTTGCTACTTCTCTTTCCGTGCTCTGTGTGCGGCAGCTGACAAAGACTGCCTTGTGTTGTCTCCTTTGTCATCAGTCCTATGGGTGTGATAGAGCTCTTTTTCATCAGTTAATTTTCTTTCTGTTCTTTTTGTTTTTAATGCCAGATAATAAACTCTGTCTGTACAGCTGAGCATTGGATGTTCTGGAGCCCTTTCCTACAAACTTGCCTATTTTGTATGTAAATTCTAGGTAGTTTCTGTTTCTTCAATTCCTAGCCCTCTCCACACTTAAGTCACTGATGTTTTGCCCTTCTAAATTTAGATTCTTAATTTCACAGGTTTTAAAGGCAGGAGGGTTTGGGTGGTGTTGCATGTTAGTTTTTGAATCATTACTGAATCAAACTTGATAATTTAGTCCAAAGTTAATTCCTAGGAGGAGCAGTTCATTGCGGTGTGATAGTTTCTTACCAACAGGAGGCTAAAACAGTGTTGCATTCCCTCCTGTTCTTGTGGGAAAAAGAAATTGCTGGATGTATCATGTACTGCTGCTGCTGCATATCGGCAGTGACAGCAGCAGAAGGCTGCGTTCAGTCACTGTCAGTGGGACACACAAAGTGCCTATGCATTGGCACGAGCTCAAGAAAACTTTCTAACATGTCTAACTTTGGTCCTGGGAGCTTCTAAAACTGCCATTAGACAATCATTCTGCATGGCATTTATTGCTCTTCTGACTTTCATTTGATGGAACAGGAGGGCTAAAGAAGTGAGAGGAGGAAACTGTTTCTGTCATTCCCTGTGCTGAACGCAGCACATCCCACCTGTGGGAGTTCAGCTCTCTGCACAAGTGTTAGTTCTTCTCTTCACCTCTGGGAAGTTTTACCTTGAGTCTGAATAGATGAGAGACGCCTGCAGATGCTGTTTCAAGATGTTTATTTCTTCTTATCTCTAACTTGCTCTCAGCTCCGGCTGCACATCTGATACCAGCCGAAACCAAGCGGGAACTGCCCAGTCTTGGGCCGTCCCTGTCCTTTTTGTACCCTTTCCAAGATCCAACCATTCTTCACAACGTATTTATTATTTACTCTTTTATACCAATTAATTTGCACCTATTCTAAACACATAATTTCTACCTCTTTTTCATTCTACCAATCATCTTATGCCACAACTACTAGAGAACATGGAGGAGAAGGAGAAGAACAAGAAGAACAGAGCAACGCCCAAAATCCTCCATCTTAAACCCTTCGTCCTCATATTAAAAATCCTAAAATCTACTTTTTAACCTTGTAAAATACTAAACTACTACTCATTTTTACACTCTCGTGATTTGCACTGATTCTTGTAATGTTGGTAACTTTTCCCATGGGCTAAGGTCAAAGATAGTGTTATTCTAAGCTTTTTACCAGGGTCTGGGACCCCCTTGCTGGGGCTCCCGGCCACCCAGGACAGCCTGAGGCATGTCCTAACCTCCCAAGGCAGCCAGAGGCGTGCCTTGGACTCCAACCCCCACCCTGCTTGCCCTTCTGTGGGGAGCTGTTAAGTGGTTTGGGTGCAAATGTTGAGTTTCCTTCGCTAATCAGTCCAAATGTATGAAGTGTGGCTGGTGTGTGTGTGTCCGCTCCCCTGTGTGCAGCAGCTCTGCTGTAGTGACTCTTTCCAGCTGCTGTTTCTGCTGAGAGGCTGTAATGTATTTGGCTCTTAATGCCCAAGCAGCCCCACAGGAGTATTTTATGCAGTGTCTGGCCAGTTGCTTCTTCTCTCCTGTTGTAAATACAGGTGTCTGTGCACTGATGAGGGCAACTGTGCCTTTAAACACCTCAGTCGTGTGCCATCCACCACACTGCCTATTCTTTTCCTCAAAAGCTAGTTTGGGAAAAATTGTAAGATGCAAAAGAATATCTTTGTTTCAGTGGTTTTTTCTTTCATGCCCTTTCTAAATCTAGACTGTTCCCTCCTGCCTTATTTATATGAAAATTGCATGGACTTCAACTGGCTGTGTTGAGTCCTGTACTGGTGTGATAGTTTTCTTATGTTTGTGCTTTTGTTTTGTATTTTTGGGGGATTGGGGTTTGTTTGTTTATTTGTTTGTTTCTCTACCAGTACTGTAACATTTGTTATATGTGTGAATATAATGTTTGATATTTCAAAGACTGAATGCTTTGATTGTGTCAGTGTTGAGATTTGGAGTGGTGTGGGTGAGAAGTATCTGAAGGCCTGACCTTGAGGTAACTGGGGGTATGTGCAAACATTGCTGGAGCTGTTCAAAAAGTCCTTTTCACAACTGCTGCTGTTTCTCATGCCATGTGCCCAGTGTTCTGCTTTAATGATTTCTAGTGTCAGGATTTCACTGGAAAAGTTGCATTCCAAAAGTACCGTTTTTTTTTTTTTAGGTAGTAGAAAGAAAAAAGGCCAAGGAACCAGAGAAGGTCATACCAAGTCATTAAAATCAGAAGTGCATGTGCAGCAGAAAAAAAGATTAACTTCTGAAGAAACTGTGGAGGATTTTGAAGGTGGAGAGCAAGATCAAGGGAAAAGGAGCTGCCTTTCCATCCCTGTTCCTTCATCTCAGGTAGCTTTTTAGCTCGGGGCAGAACCATGATATCGCAAAAAATGAGAATGAAGTTGGCAATGTCATGTTGAAGGTTGGGTCTACAACATAACTTTTTTTTCTATGTGTTCTGCTTGTGATTTGTTGTTTTGAAATACCAGTCCATTGGATAGCTCTGTAGCAAGGCCCACGGAAGCCTCAAAGATTTGGTTTTCTGCATTTCCTTCAAAGGATCTGGGACTTGGGTGCCAAATGTCCCACAGAAATACCAGACTCTGAGCTTTGCAGCAAGAGGCAGGAAGACATGGGCCAGAGCACTGCTCCTAGGAGTGGTTGGTGCATGTGGTTTCTCTTTCTGAGAACCTTTGGGGATAGGTGATGGTGTGATACTGACGTAATGCAACACTGGGCTTTGGCCAAGCTATTGCTATTCTAGTAGTGAGGGTTTATGGTCAGATAAGGATGGTATGTGGCTCAGCAGCTGCTGTGTTTCAAATGAAGGTAGCATGGAGTGTGCTTGTGCCACCATCTCAAAATCTGAGTCAAAAAAAGGAAAGGGGAAAAAAAAGTAACCTGAAACCAAAAACAATTTGTGGCAGTGAATGAACAGACTCTTCGGTCCAGCTAGTCCAATGTCTGTGTACTCTGACCTCACAGTACAGCTACATTTACAGGCAGTTAAATCCTTACTAACAACACCCTGCAAGTGGTGAAAAGAGAAGGATCATTGCTAAAGACAAACAAAGCATGTTCTGGTGAGAGCAAACTGAGGGTTTCACTGACTTGTTTCCTTTAAGGGAACCACCTGGGGAGGTGTTTTTAGTGTCTGGCATTAGAATTGCCTGCATCTGTTCTAGAATCTGATAAAATACTTAAAATGCTTCTGACACTGAAAATTTTTGGGGGTTTGCTTTTAAGGTTAATTGAAACAAAGCGTGCATGGAGAGCAAAGTCTTTGGAGTAGTTTTTGTGTAACAGTGGTCCACTAGGTGCGTTAATAACAGCTGCAGAGCTACTTTCTCTTTGCCAGATTATAAAATGAGTGACTACATAATGAGTTATTCAATTTTGGAATTTGTAAGTAGGAAGCCTTACTTATTTTCACCTAATAATTTCATAAATCATTTTCATCTCAAACACAGTTTAAGAAATGGCTTTCAGGACTTTGCAGAAAAACTGATGTATTAGGGCAAGCAAGAGTAATAACCGTAGAGAGCTCTGAAGGACTGTAATTTGGATATCAAAGCCTAAATCACGGTCCTGCTGTCGTGTTCAAGCGATTGAGGAAATGTTCTGTAGGGAAGAGAGCTAAGATTGGAAGTGTTGTAGTTGGCAGCAGCCGCCAGAGGACGCCAAGGCCTCGCGTGTGCTGTCCCAGTGCTGAGCGCTGGTGGCTTTGGTGTCCCTGGATCGCAGCCTGCTGTGTAATTGATCCTAATCAATGTGAGCGTTCCGGCGCTTTGTGTACAATACAGGCAGTGGGCTGAAATACGTGGTAGAGAACTCACAAGTGCTAGTGGCAAATTACAGTAATTTATGCTTTCTTTTGCGAAAGAAGGCTTACTTCTTAAGTTGCAGTTGATTGCTGAGCTGTATTTTGGGAGTTGTGTTTGTCTCCCGGTTGACTCACTAAATATGCTTCTGTCAGGATCATCTGATATTAATGCTGACTTTGCCCTTTCTTAGTCACATTGCTGCTCAAATATAATTGTCTCTGGTTTTGGATAACATTTTAAGAGACTTGCATTGAAAGGAACAAAATCAAATAGGAAATCACTGGCTGATTTGCAGGCTCTGCCAAACACACTTGGGTAAACTAAGTATAAATTTACTGGAGGGGAAACATAAATAATAATCTGTAGAGAGCAGAGACCTTTGAATAGTTCTATGGTGTATCAAAGTAGTTCAGCCTTGAATGTAGATATGCTTCCAGGTAATGTCTCAATTGTTAGGACAGTGTTCTTTCCTCAGTTGTGTATCTCATATTCTTTTTCTAAAGAACACATTTCTTACTTTAAATGTACATTTGTTCATTTAAATGTAAATTTAAAATTCAGATTGTGACAATACTGAAATATTTGCATAGTGGTGTCTATGACAGACTGTTATGATTTAGAGTCATGAGCTGAAGCTTTTAAGATGTATCAAGGTGGGATTAACCTCAGGATGTGTATCCTGAGTTCTCATATACCTTCTGTATAGAGAAATGCATATATACTCCATGTATCTTGGTGCTTAAATTATTAAGTAATTCATGAAGTTAGTAAGTAATTCCTTAATCATTTAAATTGATTCTTGGGTAGGAGTCTACAATCTTCTACAGTCTTCTACATCTTCACCTGTAAAATTCCCATTAATTTTTCATGAGCAGTACTTTTAATTGTAAGTTAATTTAAACTAGTCCTTGGACTGTTCACAAACTGAGGTGGTGAGAGAAGAGGTCGTGTTATGAGGGAACTGAAGCTGAGGATAGAAGCTGTTGGATAAGTTTTTCTTTAAGAGTGTGTGCTCTCTGTGTGTTTTCTGAACTTGAGCTTTTCATTCAGCAGCTGTGTTTAGCGGTGAACTTGAGTTTGGGAAGTGGAGTAGAAGATTTTTAAAGTCTGGACCAGACAATCTTTTGAGGTCCTTTCTAACCCGGGCTGTTCTATGACTGATTCTGAATTCAGGAATGATGAGGCACAGTTTGACTTCGACGCTTTTAATTCTGAGGAGTGTTTCAGGTTGTTCAAAATGTAACCTTGTTCCACAGAATACATCTGGATTTCCTCTTGAGAATACCATGAGAGATATGGAAGGAAATGGCAAGACTGGAACAAAAAACCCTGGAAGTTCTCTGGAAAAAAATGATAGGCAGCTGCATAGCAAATGGTCTAAAAAAGTAGGTCAGATCTCCAGTAAAGACAGTAGAATTGAGGAAACAGAAAACAAAGAGCAGATTACTGGTTCTACAAGCCGACAAGCTCACTGGGGCAGGACTTCCCAATATTTTGGTGCACAGGAAGGGATTCTTGAGCCTGATGCAAATCTGGATTGCAACACTGGGATTTCTGATTCAACCAGAAGTGCAGATGCTTCAGAAAACTCCAAACAGATCCAGCATAAGAGGACACCGTGCATGTATGGAAGTGGCTGTTACAGGTAAAGCAAAATTAAAACTAGCTTGGGCTAGCTTGTTATTTAGAAGTAATATATTAGCTATGGAAGAGAAAATGGTAAAGTTGTTACAAGCCTTGATTTGGAAAAAATCTTTTGGTGAACAGGGGACTGATAAGAAACAAATGGCAGAACAATAATTTTTGGATGATAAAAGGAGGAGCTGGAATGTCTTGCTAACTCCTAATACAACCCAAACAAGGGATGAAGTATTTGAGCAAATACAAGATGAAGTGTTGCAGGAAATAAAAGATAAAGGTCCATTATTAAAAGAAAAGAACTAGAAGACCTGTGTGTAAATGTAAAGGTACTAGCAGGCAGAAGAGTTTTAAAAGGTTCAAATGCCCAACAAACCTGTAGGTTTCTTTTATTAGCAGGTAAAACTTATATGAAAGATTATTGTGTTTATTGAAGTTACTGCCTGCTTTGTGATCTGAATGTTTAAAATACTTATTATTTGTCATCCCTAAATAATCAAGATTTTCTTTTATTATAACTTGGTGTTTCTGCAATTTTTTGTAAGCTTTCAGTCCCCCCCCTAAAACCAGAACAAAGCTTACTTAGGAACTCAAGGTTAACCCTTATCTAGACAGTCTTTGGAAATACTGCAAGTGAGGAACAACGGGGGTTTTTCCTCTTCTTTTTCACCCACTCGTATCCTTTCAAGATGAAAGTGGTGGAAGATTTGTCATACAAATGTTCCAGAGAAGTTCCAAAATACCAGTGCTTGGTGCCTGGCCTCCTGCTAGTTCTTTCTGCCCAGAAGAGACCTGTGGTGTCCTGTGGCCTTATACTGAAGGGAAGGTTGAAATCTAGAGGCACTCTTGAGTCTAGAAAATGCCCAGTGACCTGAGAACTACATTTAGGAGAAGGTTTTGAGTCCTAGATAATCCCATGTACCTTGTAAATACAAAAAAAATAAGGCTAATCCAGGAAACAGGGGATCCCGCGACTGTTTTTTATCTTCCCCCACGGGGTTTCAGCAATAATAAAAACAGTGAGTTTGATGAGGAAACAAACAAGCACAAGTGACTGGGTTTCTGTATGTTTGGTAGGCCTGATGCTGAGATACCTGTGTATATCAAAATTGTAAAGCTGTTGTATTCATGAGCACATCACATGTCAGTTGTCATGTAGCTTTGACATACCTCATTTTTTCCCCTTAATGATTGTAACAAAAGCATGTCTTATTAGATAGTTCTCTTGATCCAGTAGTACAAATGCAGCCTCTGGTTTGCTCCAGCTACTTTAAATTTTGCTGAGACAAGTTTTGCCCTGTATGGGTATTAAGGTGATTTAATGCTCTGATATGATGAAATATTCCTAATCTTTAGGAAGGCAAATCTTAGGTACCAGTAATAGGGAGCAGGAGTCTGAATGTGCACATTTCTTCCTGGGTCTCTTGATTGTGAAACATTTGGTAGCAATACTTTTGGAAAGTATTGCTTCGTAAAAAGAAAAGAATGTTCTGAAATAACAAATAGCAGTCTTACTTTGTCAGAGAAATTTGTAAATAGGGAGCATCAAAAATGTCAGCTTTGATCTTCAGAAAATACTATAAAACTCAGCCTGTTTGCTTGCAGCAAAAGAAATGTGCTTTGTAGTCTGTCTTTGTATTTGCTTTTAATTCAAGGCCCCTAAGTAGTTGTTTCTGCATTGGTGGCAAAAGATTACATGTTAGTTCTAGTTATTTGACTGCATTTCTCTTAGCCTGTCTTAAACATTTAGGAAGTAAATTTGTAACCCATAGTTCAATTTCTTCATTTATGAATTTGAAAACACTGCTTTTGAAAGAATCAAACTTGATGCACACCTCTTGCCCCAAGGAGTCTCCTCATCACCTTCGTTCAGTGTCGTTTTCTGAGGTGGCCAAATTCAAAGGAACTGCTGTTATCACTAAGAGACAAAGTGCTCTGTGTATGTTGTAGCTGCCTGTATTTGTTGTCAAGAAACTCACTCTGAATACTGTCACGTTTTCTTGTCTGCTGCTTGCTTTTCTGAAGTTAGCGGAATAGGGAATTAAAATAAATCTACCACCACCACCCTTTTTAAGGGCCACATAGAAGGAGTATAGTAGACCTGAACTCTCATCTCTGAAACTGGAACTCACCATCTTTCTTCCACAATTCAATCCTTTTGCCATAGCCTGGGGTACAGTTCTCTGCTGAGTGGGGGGGGTGTAAATCTCTCCCAGAACTGTCAGAGCAGGGGATGCTCAATCAGTGTTTGGATTTGTCTGTGGGTTCTTCTAAATACTTTGCTGTTTGTTTGTTTGTTTATGAAAATAAGTATTTTTCCTTTAAGCTTGTAAATCTGGCAGCTAAAGACCTGCATCTGTCCTTTCTTTGAGTCCTGTCTTCTAGTAAGAATTAAAATGCAGAACTTACAAACATGTTATGTGCAGTCACAACATAACTTCAGGCTTGAATTCTATGGCTTTGTAAGTAGTGCTGGCAATTCATTACATTTTCACTAGGAGGTTCTTTCAGTAACTGAAAAAATAAGTCCTGGAAATGGCAAGGGGTCTTCTGCATGGAATTGTGAGGAGTCAGGGATTCTGAACTGGTCAGTAAAATTTGCTTTTTAAAAAGTTTTCAAAGTTGCTTTTGGTAGCTACACAGATGAACAACTGTCTTAAATATTTCACTGAGTAATACTTAACTTCTGCTTGAGCTGACTGCATTGATTCTGAAGAAGTTTTTAAGTTTTATTTGCATAGTTTTTGTTCACACAGTTTCCTGCACCATCAAGTGTGAGTACACAAATTTAGAGCTTCTGTGAAAGCAAAGCTGCAGTAGCTGTGTCAGTATGTTTATATGAAGGCAACGGTCATAAAATTATTAAAATAGGTTTTGAACTAGTTACTTTTCCTGCAAGTAAAGCATAATGATTTTGTTTTGATCAAATGAATGAACACATTCCAGTGCACTGAGGCTTTGTTGTGAAACAGTTAACTTTGTAGTGCAACTTCCAGTGTGATAGATGTGCTCCTGTAATTCAAATATCTTATGTCTACAAATAAATATTAAAAAAACTCAAACAAAACCTTTATAGGAAGAAGCCTTAGGCTTTTTCTGAAAAAAGGGAAGGTGTTTGCTTATTAGCTATGTGCCTCTCTGCTTCCTTTTATTTTGCTGGGTATCGTTGCACTACGCATAGGATAAGTACAAATCATCCAGGTAAAGGTAAGATAAAACAGGATGTTTCTACTAGTCCTGAGCATCTGAGGTAGGACATGTTCAAGAGGTAGGACATGTCTGAGGTACTCCAGGTAATGTATAATTTGAGGAGCATCATCTACTGGCCGAAAGACTCCTGAAGCCTAGTGACAAGGACTTGTACATCACAACTCTTTTGTTGCTCTTCCTCCTTCCTCCCATACTTCTTTTTCTTTTTTTCCCCTCTCCTTCAACAATGGCTGTTTGGTGTTGTCCAAGTAGGTCTTGGTATCATGTTTTAAAAGGAAATGGATGTCTCCTGAAATACAATAGATTGGCTCATTGACAGCTATTAGGGCTTCTTTCCTTGGCAACTATGATGCCATATGTATCTTGATGTAGGAATAAGGATTTGTATTATTTCAAGGAACATCAGTTGCTGCTGTATCTCTTTGAGAAGATAAATTGTATGTCACGTGACCGAGAACTCTTGCCATTACTAGCAAGTATGTTTGCTTTGTGCATTGAGAAAACAAAGCAAATGGCCTCTAAAATGATTTGGTTTTATCCCATTTATTTTTATTGGGGAAAGAAGTAGGCAGCCAGTCTGAATTTGTCACAACAAGTGATGTTTCCTGAGAATTTGTTACAGAATAAAAGACTGCAACCTTGCAATAGTTTCCAGTGAAACATTATTCAATTACTCTACGGTTTGCAGAAGCAATAAAAGACCAGGACAAGAAGCCTGTCACCCATGTAAGTAGATCCAAGTGAAACCAGATCTTTGCTAAGTGTCTTATAGAAGAGTTTAGCTTGCTTGTGGAGTTTCCTGAGTGAAAGATATCCAGCAAATGGAGATGTAAACAATTAATACTAAATATCTGGTATTTTTCAAATGCTACGAGGAGGCCTGAATGGCCAGCGGAGCTCACAGTGTTTAAGTCATCATTTTGTAAAAGCTGTAACAAATGATCTTTTCTTATGGTGGTAGATGAAATGCTAAAATGAATACTGACTCTCCTCTGTGAAGTTCAGAAGAGGTACTTGGGAATTTAAACGAGTTTCTCTGATCAGTGAGGAAGCTGCTGTGTATGGAGGTAGCTGCACACATGTCCCTGGCACATTCCATACTTGCTTCTAAATGCAGCTGTAGCAAGTGTAAGTTAAAGCAGTAAGTACTCTGTAGCTGAAAACTGTCATTCCTCCTGCTTGAGACAGGCAGCTCACTTTTATAATTTGCACAAACACACCAGAGGTTATGTACTCTGGGAATAATTGTGGTAATTGCTAAAGTATTTTGCAGATGTCTTTTGGTAAATAATTAATTAAAAAATATCACATTTCTTGCTTCTCAATGTTATGCTTGGAAAAAAGTCTCTAAGAAGTGATAGGGAAAAAGTAGATTTGCTTTTGCTACCAGTGTGTTAATACTGATGTAGTTTTTCGTAGCATGTTTTGATCTGTCACATGAATTTCTCCTGAAGTCTGAACTTGTTTTTCTGTATTCTTTTTAACTCCACTTACAACAGGTCTAGAGAGAAGAAAACTCTTCTTTAAGTGATGTTTATGACTGCCTAGTCTTGGGTGGTGTGTGTACAAAGCTCTTGCCTAGAAGCAGTAGAAATGTTCTTTCAGTGATGCATAAATTTGTGTTCCCTACTTGTTCACCTCGGATTCAAGTGTTGTAGAGCAAGAAGTTGTGGGTGATGGTCATGTGCTGTCCTCACTAACACTGGTGTGACTCCCCTACACATGGAGTTGTTAATGTGTAATTGTCTGATGGTACAACTTCATGTCAGCATGCTAATTCGTAATTTCAAATAAAACCAAATATTGTGTACGTGTTGGAGGTTGGAAACTTAAAGGTGATGGGAAATACGAAAATTCCTAGTTTAACCTCTGTTGCAGCGGGTGCTAAGACAAAATTTCTTCTGTTACCCTGAAAGTAGGTCATACATTCTGCATCAAGTTAAACATTAAAAGCTCCTCTTCATGTAACCACAGAAAAATGAGCTGTTAATGATTCAGTAACACATTTTATATGTCCGCTTCTTGTGTTGAAATGGAACAGTTTTGGTGTATATTTGCTTCTTGCAGGAAGAATCCCATTCACTTCCAGCAGTTCAGTCACCCTATTGATGATGACTATCATGACATGGAGATGGTGGCTCAGGATGACAATGACAACCGGCCTGAGTGTCCATATGGAACAGCTTGTTATAGGTAAGAAACACTGTGCCAAGTGGCTTTTCTTGTTTGCAGGTTAAGAATGTTCTCCCCTGCAGTCACAGAATGACAATAGAATAATGACTAATTCTTGATGTTAGCTTTGACTGTAGCCTTCTGAAATTTACGGCAGTCAGACTGCTACCCTTAAAGCACCCAAGTCTGTGCATATTTTTAACATTGACCCAGTAATAATCACTATTTTGTTAATGATATCAGCTGTCAGAGATGAAAACTTGACTATTCCATGAACCTATTCAGTGACCTGGAGATAAACTGTATCTCTTTTCAACATTCAGTAAATTGTTCTTTTATATAAACAATTTATTGTTTCATGTTGTTCTTGATCTGTAACTTTTAGTTTCAATTTTGACAAGGTATTTGTTGGGATTTTGTACAAAAAAATATTTTTATCAGCATTTGATTTGTTAGAAACCATAACTGAGGTAACAGCAACAAAATCCAGTTTATGGCTGACTGCTGTTTCTTCTAAGCACTGTAGATTTTCTTCAAAGTATCACTGTATTCCATTTGTTTTTCAGTATATAGGTTTTACATATTTAGCAGACATAATTATCACAATGGACAAGAAGATATATTTTGAGGCAATAGCATTTCTATGGGAGCATATTAAAACTGGTGGCTGCTGTTAAAGATTGTTTCTGCACAGAAACATTTTCTCCTGGAAGGTGTGGTTGTCCTAAAGAACATGGTCTCCGTGAAATGTAATAAAACGAGGACAGCTCTTAAGAAAAAGCCTCGGTGATATTCAGCTAATGCAGAAAAAGTGGTTCTCTTAAAAACACCTATGAGATGAATTTCCCATCTCAGGCTGAGCAATATAGGCTTATATCAGTAATGAAATTGCAAACATACTTTTCAGGAGTACAATGGATGCTTTATCTAAACCTCAATCCATCTCTCCTTCCAGATAAGACAACCTCTGTGTTGTATTAGTTGATCATTTCTTAATCTGTGTTTCATTCTTTGGGGATAGAGGCAAGTAGGCACCCACGAAAAATTATCATTCTTTTGATGAAGCAACAGATACAATTTGAAGGGGTTTTGTGTTAATTTTGTTGTTGGCTATTACTGACTGATCTAAATGCAGTGCCTTGAAAATTATCCATAAAATAACAGGGAATTCTGCACTTTTTAAATGTGGCAACAAGGTGATGAATCAAGCTTTTACTGTCTTCTTCTTTGCAGGAAGAACCCCCAGCACAAGCTGGAATACAAGCACAGTGCACCTCCAGGTGGGCCAATTTGTTCAGTATTACAGAATCACAGAAAATTCTGAATTGGAAGGGACCCACAAGGATCATCAAGTCCAACTCAATAAAATGCTTTAATCTCCTTTAAGGGAATAATGTTGCATTTATAGCTTCCTCTGTATTGGGATTATTTTTTTTCTGGGATTTTTTAAAATCAGAAATTCTCAGGTAAGATACTATTTTAAAGTATTTTGATGCTCTAGACAAAATATTGCAACCATATCTGTCATCTTTTTGTGCTGGTTTTTTTACCAGTGATTTTCTTACTGTGAGAACTAATTTTTGCATATATGTTCTCTTGAGGCCTGGAGGGAATATGACTAAAACTGAATTTGAGTTCCCAATCCAACACTTTGTGGTCTTTTTATATTCCAGTAACTTGACTTGGTGAAAAAATACAGGGGAATGTGCTGTTTGCATTTTGTCTGCTCTTAAAGAATTGAAAGAGATACTGCTTGTTTTTATTTTTTGGGGATGCTTTCTTTAGATTGTTGGATTTGGAGTTTTTCCACATCAAATCCCAATGCAATAAACAGTAGTTTAGAGCAGAACAGTTATGGAAATGTAATGATAATGCATTTTACTTTGAAGTTTCAGGGCTATGACATTATTAAGAAGGAATAGCATTTATGGAAACAGTAGTGTAAAATATTTAAATGCCCTAAAATATTCCAATTTCCTGCTTAAAAACCCCCAGTCAGAATTGACAACATTTGTCTACAGATGGCAGGGGTAATAATTTTAAGAACAGTTTATCTGGGTAGTCTCTTGGGAACGATTCAAGACAAAAATGGTATTTTTGGGGCAGCAGAGTAGCTTTTATACCTGTTAGTACAGCACAACCATTGCAGCATTTGTTTAATAGGTCAGTTTTCTGTTATAGCAGCTCTAAGAATAATCCTTATGGCAGGGTTCACTCTGTCCTGACTGACAACTTCCCTTTCTTTAGTAACTGGAAGAGGAACACGACGAGCTTCAAGCAATGGTGAGTGTATTCTAAAGTTGTGAGTGGGCACATCAACCTGGGACACAGTTGGTTGGCTCTGGCTCTTCTGGCATTTAATAGTGCTGGAGATGCTTGATAATACTTAGCTGAGGAGAAAGTAGTCATTGTTTTAGTAAAATCCTTCTTGTTTTCTTACAAGTAATAGTGCATCGGTTGAATTTGTGCCAGTCTTCCTGGATAATCATACCTGTATTTCCATAGAAGCACACAAGAAAGCAAACATATTTTAAGGAGAGACACATATGGCTAAAAGGCATCTTCCATCTTCACTCCTTACACAGGGGCCGTAATAGGATGAAAGGAATCCAGTATTTCATGCACAGCTAGTTAAGATTGCTCTGTAAGGAGTGATTGCTCCTGCAACATGGAGATATTCCCTCTGCATTGTATTGACCTTTAAATAACTTTCAGGTGATAATCTGTGCATGTGCTGATGAACTTTCTTACACTTACTCACTTACAGTGAGGTATTGATGTTTCAGTGCTTGTTAGGATGGAAGTGTACAAGTTTATGTATGTTGTGGGTGCATAGACTCAAGTTTTAAATATGCTTAGGTCTGCTTCCAGGATTCTTTTGTGTCTCATCTTCCAAATGTGAAGCTTCCTATGCTTTCTAAAATTAAAAGTGAGCTTTAAAGAGTAGTCTGAAAGTCTGATGCTGTGCAGTCTTCACTTTCAGTGGCCAGAGTAAGGCAGGAGGGTGTGGAACTACTGCATTTTGAGTGAGAGTGGGAACTGGCTTGCCTTCCTTGAGATCACCAAGGAGTGGCTGGGAATTTCCTAAAGAAATCTTCAAAATAGATCTGCCTTCTAGAGAAAATAAATAAAAGTGCAAATAGCTGTAGTTAGCTTTCTAGGCAAAGTGGTTTTAGCCTCCATTTCTGTTGTGGGTGAATGCAGGAGGAAAGTTTTAAACTTTCCACTGAGAAATCTCTTTCCCATACGATTTCCTTATCAAGTTTGTGTGCACTTTGGCTATCACCAAATATTTGCTATGCTTCTATCTGTGCACCAGAATATTCTGAGGCATGTTTGTTACCTGTGTGCTTTGGTGTATCCTGTGATACAAGTACCCATCTTGATCAGAGGTCCAGGTTAGAAATTTGTGTTACAGAGTGTTGAGGCATGCACCGAGTAGTGAAGATTTTAGAATGAAGCAGGCTGGGCTGTGTGCATATCTAAAAGTCTAAATCTTTTCTTGAAGGTTTTAAATTGTAGCTGTGCCTCTCATAAGAGCACCTTCCTTACCCAAATAGTAGGTGCTGTGTGTGCAGATGATGGTCAGGCAGGGGTGACTCTGAAGGAAAAGGTGCTTCTCTTGTAGCATGCAAAACTTGCCCACAGAAGTGAAATTTAATCTTCAAATTCAACTCTTCTTGCTAAGTAAGAACCAGGGAAGAATTGATATTCTGCACACACGGGAAAGAAGGGAATTAATTTGTTAAGTTCTGTTTATATTTACTATTTAAGAAAAAATTTAATGTCTTGTTGACTGGCTTACTTAGCTCTGTGGAGGGCAAAGCTTATGAAACGTGGTGCTCAGCAAGTTCACACCTGAGGCCATCATACCAGGTCTTGCAGGGTCAGACAGACAGTCAGGGCTCCATTAACTTTTATTTCATCGTATTTGGCACAACTGCACTGTTAGACACAGCAGGATTAAATTCCCTACAAGCGTATTTAAGTTTCACCAGCCAAGAGAAGAGGGGTGCCCTCCATATGACATTTAACATGTTTAGTTTTTAAGTCTAATTGCTGCCAGAATTGCCTGTAGAGAATGTTCTGAGAAATAATCTGACACAAATTACTGGGGAGTAGTTGCAGGGAAGGAATTGAAAAAACAGTCAGTTATGCTGTCATTAAATTGTCACTACTGAATGACTTCACTAAGTTGTTGCTATTGAGATGAATAACACCCTGTAACCATGGAATATGCAGGATTCCCCTACACACTTTTTTGTAGGTTATCTATCAAGCTGATCAGCTCACATCAAAATAGAACATTTTGGAAGGAGCTGTCAGCAAGCTTTTTTTCCCCACATCAAGGAGCTACTTTCACAGAACATTTCAAGGTCGTCCTTATAGATAGGCTACTAGAGAAAAGGCAAAATTGAGCTTAATCATCAGCTTTAGGGGCTGGCAGGGCTGAATTAAACTACAGCGGAGAGAAGTGGAGAGGAAAGGCATAAAAGGAAGTGCATCACTCACTGCTAAAATCAAAGCATTGTTGTATGGGGAGGGAGAACATAGGATGCACCTCCTACATTTGTAGGAAGAATATGAAAGTCATCGCCAGAATTCCTGCTTTTGTTGTAAAATACCACTCACAGTGCTGTGAAAGTGATGAAGGGCTTTTCTTTGATACACAGTTCTTGGGCTTATTATTCTAATAACCTTAGTCTGAGAAGGGGGATTTTGTTCTTATTGTATTCAGCATCTTCATTTTGACCCCTCCCCTCCCAGACATAATTCTGCAGGACTACAGTCTGTGATTCTGCTAAGAAATTCTGCTGGTTATAGGCTAACATGAGCATGATTGATTTCTTCTGAAGTCTGTTAAACAAAAAGCCAGCAAGCATAAAAAGGAAGGTAATTCTGGAATAGGAGCATTCCCACTCATAGACAAGTGTGACAGCCTGATAGATAGTCTGACTACATGAGGTACTGGTGGTGGTGGTGTTTGTGCCTGGAGCTCTGACCTGAGGTTTCAAGAGTTTGCTGAGAAGTGCTTATGGTTAATATAGAGTTAGGATTTGGACTGTGGACTGTAGCTAAAGAAAAAATACATATTCATAGTTCCATATGAAAGCTGGAGACAACTGCTCAACAGATAAGTTATCTAAACTGATATCATTGAGAGGTTATTTCTAGATAAGGTAAGAATGCAAAAATGGGAGGGTGGGAGGAAGAGGAATTAGCATGATTTTACTCAGATGTGACTTAAGGACAGAACTAAGACATGACTGGAATATTAACAGGCTAGTTAGGAATTTTAGGCATTTAAGAAAAGAGATGTCACAGATGTTCAGAGCAAGGCTTACACACATCCGCCAAAATGCACTGGAAATGACCTTTAGAAGGGAATCACAAACTATCCAGCATGAATGCAAGTGGAGAACATAGGAGGTGAGTGATCTAGAAGATTTCCTTCTCTAATGTGAAGCTCAGGAAAGGAGTAGGAATTAGAAGTCATATCAGCTTCCAAAAATTAAGAATATAAAGGACAGATGGATGGATGGATGGATGGATGGATGGATGGATGGATGGATGGATGGATGGATGGATGGATGGATGGAGGCAGAAAATCTAGGGTCAAAGTAGCCATCTAGCAATAGCTAGAGGCTTAACTGGAAGATAGATGTGTTGTTTAGGTGATTCTTTCTCCTCTTGAGGAGAGAGGCTTAACTATGTGGGCTCTGGGAGGGGTCTTGACCTATGTATTTATTATTCATGCATACATGACATTTTTGTCCTTACAGGAAGAAGGGCTGTGGAGAAAGATGGTGTCAATGATGGTGAAGCCAATGAATATGACCTCAATGACAGCTTTATAGACGACGAGGAGGAGGAGTGTGAACCTACTGATGAAGACTCAGACTGGGAACCAAGTTCAGAAGAAAAGGATAATGAAGATATTGAGACGCTTGTGCAAGAAAAATGTAGATTTGTTAGGATCAAAAAATAGCTGCTCAGAACAGCCTTATGAATGTCCAGTGTAGTAAAACATGGTTGCACAAAGGAGAGGAGTTGTTTGAAAATTTTTCCATGATGTAGGCACTACAGGAAGATATTAATGGGGGCAAGGGAATTCTGCAATGCCTTTCTTGTCTATATGTATTATTTTGGGGCTGGTGTGGTGTTTATTTTACTAAGTCGTGGACCCAGAGGATAGAGCGCTGAAAATTTTTTGTTGTTTTTTCTTTTTTTCAGTGCATTGGTGTCCCGTAATTTGAAATGCAACTTTAAAGGTTTTTAAAACTTCATCTTCCTGTGCTTGAAAGAAATATTGTCATTAGGGAAGTCTAAGCCATTCTTATTTTTGACTTAGTGCAGTGTTAAACTTCATTATTCTGCTCACAGCTTTCCTTTTAGGTGTTGTTTTGTTGGTTTTCTTGAGGTACAGTAGTTAAATACAAGTTGTCTAAATCACTTGAGAACAGGATCTCAGTGTATTGAACCACGTGGTTGGCTCAACAGTTATAGTGGTATTTGCTCTAATTACAACAGTACCTCTTTCTGTGTACATCACTGGAACTGTGTCCAATTCTCAGCAAAGCTGAAGTCTTGATGACTGTATTTTTGCACAATTAAACTTGTATCATACAGGAGGAAAAGTGTGTAACTGTGTGTGTGATTTCTTAAGACACTGTTGGAAGATCTTGCCTTCAGTGTGCTCATCATTCCCCTGAGCATCCTGGAAAGCAAGTTAAAAGGTTTTACTATATTTTGGGACAGATGACTGGAGCCCTGTGAATTTGGCACCTTCTTTGGTCAAAGTCCTGAAGTTCAGCAGGGGAAGCATTCTTGAGTGGCTTCACCTAGTCATCCAAATACGCTCCAGCTGGTTGTACAGACTTCAGGAGGACTTCGTGGATGTGCCATTGATGCCTCCTCCAGCCACCTAGAAACAGAGACTAGACAAGAGTAAGGGAATAAAGACAGGTATTTATTTGAAGGGCCTTCAAGGTACACCCTGGGGGAGCCAGAGGCTGCTTCCAAAAATTGGACCCCAAGATGGATGACAGGTCACGAGTTCTTCACACTTTTATAGGTTTGGTTCATTTGCATATCAGGGTTAATTCTCCAATTAAAGCCCCAGTTTTAGCGATGTAACGCCCCTCAGCTTGCCCCCCTTAGAATCTTTAGTTTACACATTTTGAGCAATAAAAACAGCCTGGTTGTCCTTGAAGGCAAAGCCTGGAGAGGCTTTGTTATGTCTACCTAGTACGAGAGAGCAGGAATTACAGGCTACAAGGAACTTCAGAGTTACACTCTAAGCAGTACAGGATTTAAAAATATAAAAGTTAAAACCTAAGGCATCACCGTCTACAACACCCATGCCCTGCTTTTTGACTCAGCTTGTATGCTTGTCTTGTTGTGAAGAGGCTCCTCTTACAGGAAAAACTACCAAGGGGGAATCAAACCAAGCATTGCCTGGGCCTTGCCACTGCTGCATTGAGCTGTGTGCAGGCTAAGCCCTCTCAGCAGCCCTGAGACCTCCAGCTCCCACCACGCCGCCGGGGCTGCCTTGGGCAGGGAAGTTGCCCTGTGAAGGAAGCTGCTGGCCTCAGGGGAAGCTGCCCTCATGGTCAGGAGGCAGGAGAGCCCGGACCTGGCTGGAGCTGGGCTGTGTTAAAGAGGAACTGTCTCAGCGAGCCCCGCCAGGAGCCACCTCCACAGGCAGGGGCATGCAGCTGCCGCAGGCTGGAGCGGCGCTCTGTGGAGGAAGAGGAGGGGGAGCCGGCCTCATGTGCCGAGGTGTTGGCAAAGGGAGGAGCCACTTCCCTCTGGGGCACAGGAGAGGTGTGCTCCAGGCTATGGGATGCAAGCTGGGGCTGTGGAGCCTGAGGTCCCAGCAGTTCAGAGCCTGGGCACTGGGACTGGACCTTGTGGACCTCAGCTGCTATCCATTTCTACCTCAAAAAACCTGATTACGCACACCCCCTTGGCATTTGGAAACTTCCATTCTTGAAGGCCAATCTCCTTGGTCCTGTCCCGTTCCGCTGTAAGGGGAGTCGGGGAGGATTCTTTTTGCTAGCTTTCTCGGATAAAAATAAAGCGCAAACGCGGCAATATTATATCCGAGAACTATTTCTTGATAAAGAAAGGATAGGGACCCGGCCGGAGTGGTATAGAAAAGAGAGCAAAGAGGGAAAAGGAGAGACAGAGAGAGAGACAGAAGACAGGAACAGCATTACCACCGGGACACTGGGGCGCCCCGTCTGCTGGGCAGATGAAGCGTGCGAGCTGCGATGAGTCTGCGCTGCTCTTGACCGGCTGGGCGCGATTTCCAAGCGACGGCGAGCAGCCGGTGTCCGGCGGTGGCGAACGGCGGCCGCGGGCGGGCTGCTGCTGCGGGCTGCTGCTGCGGGCTGCTGCTGCGGGCTGCTGC
>VZRV01003669.1:47703-72900 GCA_013398115.1 Falcunculus frontatus
GAAGATACATATCTCTTTAATCCATCAATCAATGGAATTCCTCCCATTGTCTTCCTTATCTCATAGTGCTTAGCCTTGTCTACCAGCAGGCCCACAGCTTGTTTGTAAAGACAAGTCCTATATTCCTCTCAGGTCTCAGCGAGCTGAATGTCCGGGCGAGCCCGCATCCCTCCAAGAAACCAAAAAATGCGGCGAGATTGTGGCGCACTTAAGTGCATTTATGTGCTCCTCCCACAGCCCGACTTCCCGGGCATTTTTTCTGGGGTCTCTCAAATTGCTGGAGGATGCACCCTCTTTTTTATCCTAATTTTCCTGCCGCATTTCCCTCTCTCTTTCCCATTTGGGTGAGGTACTTGAGAAGTACAGACTTCCCAAATCACCTAATACAGATCCCCATTTTTCTTTGTATCTGTTTTCTCTAAGTCCGGGAATTTAGCACGGTCTTGAGTGAGCAACAGTCTGTGTCAATTAGTGCAATTCCTCTGGAATTTATGGTTCCTCCCATTGCTTCTTTCACCTATCAGTATCTGGGCCCACTGTTTGTAAAGACACATCCCTCTCAGTCGTTTCATTATGGTGCTACATGTGTTGTGTGCTGTTATGTTTATCGTAGTTTATATATTGTAAATGTATTGCAGAGTATGTACTGCATTATATCATGGTTTCTTGTGTAGCTGTTGTAGCATATGGTACAGTACTGTATTGTATTTTGCACTGTATGCATTGAAGGGTTCCTGTGGTTCTTTGCCACACCACAGGAACCCTTCAACGTTCTGCTCTACAGAAGGTCTTCCCCATGCCACCCCTTAGGAGCCTCTTTCCCTTTTTGACCCTCAGGAGCCCTTCACGGTGTAGCCCCACAGTTCTTCACAATGCCACCTCTCAGGAGCCCTTTAGCCTGCAGCCCCACAGGAGTCCTTCTCCTTGTTGACCCTCAGGATCCCTTTGCCATGAGGCCTAGCTCTTTTTGGAATCTTATATTGAATTATCTTGGATTCCTTCACCACTCCACTGCCCAGCTCTTACTGGAGTTGCTAATCACAGCCTCACAGAGGAGTCCTTCACTGCATATTGCTTACTGATTCTTTGGTTTCCTCCTCACCTGGTATTTTTTGGAGAGTGTCACCGCATGGCCCTGGAGAAGTTCTTCGCACCCATTTGGTGTCTTTTGGAGTGCTTTCCCGTTTGGCTTTTTCAGAAGCTTCCACCTTTCTTGGGGGTGTTTCACCCTGTGGCTTTTTTCTTGATTTCTACAGTGCCTGGCATATATTGGAGCACTTTACAGAGCCATTCTGGAGCAGTGCAGCACCCCTGGCTCTTTGAGAGTGCTATGCGTCTGGATTCTATTGCTTTGTCTCAACCTGCTTCCTGTGATTGCTTTACATGTGTTAGCTTCCACATTTTTTCTTCTGGAATTAGCAGATGAGCAGGTAGAGGAGTTTTCATGGAATTTTGATGTTCCTTTTTAGCTCAGGAGGGCCTTTTTCCAGGAAATGTTACCATCTTAGTGTTTTATCTTCTGTCACTTAGTCTTGGTTTTGAAGAAGGTGACTTTATGCTTTGAGCAACTTTGTCCTCAGGGATGTTTCTTAGTATCCATGATTATTTGGTGTTTTTTGTACTGGGATTCATTCCACATTCTTTTGTTCTGGTTGGTGTTATGAAGGTCACTTTTGAAGCTGCAGGAATTCCTGCCTCATCGGTGGTTTTGAGGAAAAGCTGAGGGAGCTGGTTGTGTTTAGCCTGGAGAAGATGGGGCTCAGGGGTGACCTTATCACTACAGCAGCTACCTGAAATGAGGTGGTAGTCAGGTGGGGGTCGGTCTCCCCTCCCAGGAACAGGACAAGAGGACATAGTCTTAAGTTGCACCAGGGGAGGTTCAGGTTGGACATTAGGAGGAATTTCCTTCACAGAAAGGATGGTTAGACATTGGAATGGAGGTAATAGAGTCACCATCTCTGGAGGTGTTTAAGGAAAGACTGGCACTCAGTGCCATGGTCTAGTTGATATGGTGGTGTTTGGCCAAAGGCTGGACTCCAGGATCTCAGAGGTCTTTTCCAACCTAATTGAGTCTGTGATTTAGGGCTTTTCCTGGCAATGTGTGTTAGGGTGCAGCCTGTAAGACAGAATCCTAATAGAGTGTGTTAGAGATCTCTGTGAGTCTGAGGGACAAGTGTCCATCTTGCCTCAATTCTGCTTTTTTCTGCTCGATGATGTGTGTTTTTCCACACAGGTGTTACAGAGTATTTGGAAGGGGGACAGCCCAAGTACCCAACGTGCGTCACAGCCCTGCTAACACAGGGAGAGGGCGAATGCAGACACTACAAGCATTGGATGAGTGCCTGGGTACCCAGCTGTCAAAAGCTGAAGCATCTGTTGCTACTTGCTTGAGCCATGGGAATCCTGTAAATACCGGCATGACATCATTCCCAAGGTGTTTGACTGAGCTGATGCAGTTTTTGGTGATGCTGTGCTGCAGAGGCAGCAGCTGGAGGGTGCTGTTGCCACAAGGAGAGGCTCAGAGAAGAAGGATCACAGCAAAGTCTTGGCTCTTGAATGAGTCAGTCAGTCTTCAGGGGAATTTTCTGTGCTGGCTACTTTGATGTAGCTGGCCTGGGATCTCGAAGGCCGTCCCCCTTTTGTAGAGGGACAATTGCTTTAATGACACAGCCTTTCTTTTCTCAATGCCTGTTGCTGAGAATAGCTGCCTTTTCTTCTCTTAATGCTCTCTTAGCCTTTTGGGGTCACCATTTTAGCTTCCAGGTGCACCTGGGTTTATGTTTTTCAGTGTGAAGGAGCAGAGACTGGATTTTACCCTCAAGTTATCCTTGGAGAAGCTGCTGTAGAAGGAAGTGAGCCTATGGTTTTGGAGCTGTGCTACAGGAGGACAGCTGAGCAGTGATCTGGTGTGGTAGCACCACAGTCTTGCATTTGGCAGTAAAAATTGGAGCTAGCCACAACCAAGACATGGTGGCATCTGGTTGATTCACTGCGTGGTTCTCTAAATGCTGCCAAAGGCTCTCAGGAGGATGCCTCACTCCCACCCACCCCTCATCCATGACACATCCCATAGTTCTTGCATGATAGAGCCCTTATTGCAGCTGTTCCCCTAGAGCTAATAGTAGGCAGCTGGTGGCCACAGAGGTCTTGCTGGAGTTTTTCCTGCCTTCCAGTAGGCAGGAGTTGTGCAGGAAAGGCCTGATTCTCCTCTGACACAGGTGTTGCCTTCTTCCCAGCTTGTGCTTGTCTTTTTCTGTTTATGCGTGGCTCTTGAAAGCAGAGCTCCAGGTAGGCGCAGTCCATATTCAATTCCCTCTCTAAATATTGTCCTTTAGTAAGTTGTGTGGGTACAAAAAAAGCCTTTCTGTTCTTTTCTTCTCTGCACAGCTCTCCTAAGCCCTAGGGAATGTGGGGTCTGGTCCTCTCCCTCCAACTGTGCCCTGCCTGCTCCCCACTGTGTGAGGGAGCTGCTTGGGTCACAGCCTGTTCCCACTGCCTGCACACTTCGGGAGAATTGGAAGTAGTTTTTAAATGACTTTAGGTCCCTATGCAAGGCCCTGGGTCTCTGCTTGCTGGAGCTCAGTTTGGGAGCAAATACTGTCTCTGAAAGTGCCCTGTTTTGGGCTTTTTGGAGTTGGTGCAGACACAGGTTAAGGGTAATGGGACTGCTTCGTGCTTGGACCGGGGAACAGAACCGTCACTCTTCCTCAGTGGGAATCCCCCTCTCTCTGTGGATGCTGCTCACAACAAATGCAGTTGAGGGCAAAGCGTGACTTCTCCTGCCCTATCCAGAGGTTCAGGAAGCAACACTGCTTTGCTGCTGGGAAGACCTCAAAATGTCGAAAATACAGCAATCCCAAAACCTAAACTCAGCAGGGGCTGTGGAGGATGCTGCTTTGATACTCTTGGCAGGCACAGAGGTGAGAACAGTGGTCAGGCCAGACCAGAAGAGCTCTCTTGAAGCTCTCAGAATGATTCCCAGAGTTTTAAAGCAATTTTTTCCCCCAGATTTTGTTTAGTGCTATATTTTTTGGTGGAGGTTGAAGGTTTTTTTATTAACTCACCCTTAGATGGATTTCCCTAGTGTGGAAATTGTCAGTTGACTTTGTTGCACCAAAACCATGTAGTGAAAACAGGTGGAGGGAGTATCAACACACTCTAATAACAGGTAGTATTGCTAGCTAATCCCCAACAACTAGGGCAGGTTTCAGGAGATAAATAGGGGAGCATAGTTTCAGAAGGAACCATAAAATTTCAGGCAAGATTACAAGATCAAGCTTTTTGATGGTGAAATACTTCAATTCTCTGTTCTTTTAAATTTCCGTGGCAGGCTGGAAAGCAGAGGGATTTAGTACTTACCCCTGTTCAAATCTGACGTTTTGAAGGATGATTTTAGTAGTTGTTTTGCCTAACAGCAAATGATGAAATACTCTCCAGCATATATTTAAGAGCAGCTAATGATGAGAGGTTTTGATCACTTTAATGGATTTGAATATCCTTTTGCCCTTAAATTGAATTGGTCAATTTTTCTTCAGCAGGTATGGGATCATTCATGTTACTCAGTTGGGTAAGAAAGTGATGGCTAAGGGAAAAAGACAAAAAATAATTCAGAATGCTGATACTGAGGCCATGTTTACTGTTTTATTGGCAGGGTTTGCTGCTCACTTTAAATTCACAAATAGACAAGTTATTTACCAAAACCATTTACTCCAAAAGTAGACACAACCATATACTTTAAAACAGGAAGCATTTGTCATCACAATAGAAAAGATTTGATTTCCATACACAGAAGTCCATGATATGTGTAGTTGAAATGAGTAAGTATTACTGTTACTGTCACCTACTTTGTCACAATTATCAGTTAAGAAACATCCAAACTGGAGTTGCACTGAATCAGAACAGTAAAAGAAGCACTGCGGAAGGAAATGCAGAATTCATCTAGAGTTGTTGCCTCATGTCTGAGCAGACAAAAAGCCAGTCTACTCAATCAGAGGCTGGCTCACTGAAGCCTAAGCCTGTCTTGCTCCCAGAAAGAGGGATCACCTCAAGATCTCCTTGGTATTTTGGCTTCGCTTGTCCTTTATGGTGAAGGTGCACACAGACTTGGTAAGATGTCTGGTTGGTTTTTTCCCACCACCATGCTGTAGTTTTATATGGATCCCACTGACAAGCAAGCTAAAACACATGAAATTCCATGTGAACGTAAGACAACACTTTTTCACTGTATGAGAGCTGTTGAACGCTGACACTGGTTATCCAGGGAGACTGTCAGCATTCCCTGGAGTCAGTCAAAACCCAGCTGGACACAATCCTGGGCAATGTGTGCAGAGGGGTGGACTAGACAATGTGGAGATGTTATTCCCAGCTTCTGCAATTTTGCAATTGATTCTGTGATGAGCTCAGCATCTCAAGACAGCAGAAGCTGGCCATAGGGTGCCTGGAGGTGAGGGAAGAGGTCCCTTTTGTATGTATCTGTGGCAGTTCCAAATACATAACAGAGTAACGCTCTCCATCAAACTAAAGAGTGGAATATTGATAAAGCATTCTTAAACAAGGTGTCACAGGAAGAGACTTGAGGTTTTCACTAGACTGTGAAGCAGATTCTATATTTCAGAGCATGTGCCTTTCATAAGAGCATGCTGCACTTTGGAAAATAGAAAGCTGGCAGTCTGTAGACTTCAAGACCTTTTATCATGAGGGGTTAAACTGAGAGGTTAAAGAGTGACAGGAAGCAAAATGGGCTTTTTTGCCATCCTTTCTCTTCTGAGAGGAAAGAAAAGGACACCAAATAGCTTAAATGTACAAGTCATAAGCTCAAAGGAGTTAAGAGGTTTCTCTTAAGAAACAAGGAAGCATCACTGCTAGGATCAGCACTCAACTTTTCCATCATTGTAATATGCTCTAATGCATTCATAGACTTCTTTGTTCTTCTTCAACAACTCTAAAATGAGTGTCTACATCCCAAATTTACACCTGTGTGAACTGAAGCACAGAATCAGTTCAAGTTGGGGGAATATCCAGCAGTCCAGTGAGAAGAGTTCTGGTGGGAATGCAAAGTAGGCTGCTTCTTGAGGGCTCTCACCAGTGGTGGGTATTCCCACAGACAAGGGAGAAGCTTCTGAGAAGGTATTGTTTCCTCTTTACCTTCTCTCCAAAAAGGTGAGATTAGAACTGCAGAAAATTTATTGTAGTTTTATGCAGTCTACTTCCTGTGTGATTGGCATTGCACTTGTTCTCAGGTCCAAATCTGTGCTAGATTTGCTTCCCTTATATGTTGACCTCCACCTGAGCAGCATGATCTTCTTGAAGTACTTCATGGTGTTGTTTTTCACAGTTACAAAACACATGGTGTTTATCATGCTGTTACTCATGGCAATGCACTCAACTATGTAAAAGGCAGTAAGATAATGCTTCTCTTTCACAAAGATGGTGGGGAAGAAATCCCGGACAATTGTGAAACCATAGAAAGGTGCCCAGCAGAGAACGTAGGCAGTCAGGATGCACATCAGTACCATAACTGTTTTCCTTCTGCACCGAAGCCTCTTTCTGATTTGTTCCGTCTGAAATCCTGGGACGGTTTTAAACCAAAGCTCCTGAGAGATCCTGGCATAGCACAAGGTCATGGTAATCACAGGTGCTACAAATTCAATGCCAAAGATGAAGAGGAAGTATGATTTATAGTACATCTGCTGGTCAACTGGCCAAATTTGGCCACAGAAGATTTTCTCCTGGTTTTTCATTTTAAACAACACAGTTTCAGTAGCAAAGTATGCAGATGGAATAGCTACAAGTATGGAGACGATCCAGACCAAGGCAATGAGGAAGGTTGCTGTTTGATAATTCATGCGTGGTTTCAGTGGGTGAACAATGGCCAGATACCTAGAACAGAAAAATACATTCAAAATGAAGTCTGAAAACACTGTTAGTCAGAACGCACTTCAAAATACAAGCAAACAGAATTGGGCAGGAGGAAATTGCTGTCATTCCTGAGGGGAGAGCCTGAACATATTCATCTGTAAGGAACGAACATAATCATCTGTAAGAACATTTTGTGAAGTAGCAGCCTGAAGCTGAGTTAGTTATAATTTTGTATCACAACTTCTCCTTTTTAGCAGGAGCATGAGTTTGAAAAATGCAGTATTACGCATCTAGTCAGGTCCAGGAAAGAAAAGACAAACATGCAGAAGCAGGAAAATGTTTTCCCTAGGCAGAGAGCTACTTAAATAGCTCTTTTTACAAAGACGTCAAATATACATCACAGTGGTGTTCTTATTTCCATGGTTATTCTGTGGGGTGCAAAGACCTGAAGACGATGCTAATGTGTGGTTACAGGTGAACATGATTTTAAGCCACCAACAGAATGTGTATCTATTTTATAGATACACACAATGGTCAGGCATGTACTTGAGGACATGGTTTAGAAACCTTTTTTGTGTGTGTTCTGGAGGTGACTGTTGCTTATTCATCTTAAATATACAGTATTAAGTAAGACAGCAAAGCAGAAAACTCAAGTTAGTATTTGTACTGCTTAGGACCGTAAGCTGCAGGGTTGTGGTATTCCTGGTAGGAGGAGATTTTTATCAGAGGTCCCAGTACAACCATCTTTAACCTAAAGGATTGTTCCAAAAAGTGGAATTTCTCATTCCTTCGGAGTCTATTCCATCTCTATAATATATTCAATACATAGAATAGCATCCATAAGAGGTATTCATTCTAAAGTAAAATGGAAAGTCAGCAGCGCTTTTCATCAGCCAGATCTTGGACACATAAATTGTTCATGGCTCTTAATAGTGCAGGGTAGATGTCAGGGGACAGCAAAATGAGTCAGCCTCATTGTGGAGCAGATAGGGGAACATTTTTAGATTGGGTCCTGGGGAAGAATGTTGTGGCATAATATATGTGTATGTATTCATAAGTATGCATAGCTGCTCAGCAGAACATTTGGCTGGATGGGATCAATCTGTCCAAGAGAGTCAGGAGGGAGCTTTTGTGGTGGATTTCCTGATTGTCATTGCTTACCACATGTGGGCTGTTACCATGGAGTGGTCCTGCAGTTCATGAACTGAATTCAGATGAAACTGTCCTGGAAGATGTGCTCCAAAAGTGTACATAAAACACACCAAGTGCCCATGGGCGTTCAGTCCAGGGGACCCAGCTAAATATTTGCAGTGTGGACATGGGACCCTTATCACGCACTCTTCCTCTTCAGATACCATATTTTTTCTAGTGTAGGTATGGCCTTAAAAACATGAAATTCCTATTTTTTTCATGTGAATAGACATGGAGGAAGAAGAAAGTGAGCCCTCCATAAAGGAAATCCTCAGTGGGACAGACTTACCTGCTTTACATGACTGATTCCTTTTAAATGACCTAAACATGGGAAGACTTTTGTTAGAAGCCTGTTCTGTTTTCAGACAGAAGTCAACAATCCACGTGACATAACCAACATGGAATAGGCGATTGTTAAACAATGAGGTTTCTCTCTGTTTATCAAGTCAAAAGCTTGCAAGAAAAAAGAAAAGCAATGAAACTATAACGGTGTGTTCTTACAACAAGCTTCACTGATTAATCTTTGCCGTGCTTGTTTTTAAAGATATGTGGGAAGATATGCTATAAATCTGATTTCTTAGCAGACATAAGGGCACCGTGACCCATGTTTCTTCATCAACCTGGGATGCACTAGCAGAGCTTTCCAAGAAAACCTTGCAGAAGCTGAAAAACTGATAGAAAATGGTAATGCATACATGGTAGTGTTTAGAAATTTTACCCCAAGTCCTCAGCTGCTGTTGAAAGGCTGTTCTGTTAGATGCTTGTTAAGGATTTGTTTTGTAGGAGCTGATCGTCCCCTTGCCCACACCAAGCAAAACATATATGAACTTCTCCAGAGTCTTTTCAAAGACTTCTGTTGACGTCAGGAACAGCTGAATCATCCACACACAAGCTGCATCTGTACAGTCTTCAGCAGGGTTAACTACTCCTGAGCTGACTTTTGCATCAGGGATTGAAAACTGTGCAACACTATAATAAAATTTGAAATGGCCCATAAGAGAAATTGGGGGAAAGAAGGAAGGGGGGGTGAGAATCACATGTATATATGCAAAGGGTCTACAGAGATGTGTATTGTGTTTGTACATGAAAGAGGGCTTGTGATGATGGCCTTTCTGTAAAGAGCTTACTGAGCAGGTCTCCAGCTTTTTGTGAGTCAGTCATGTCAGACTTACGTCAGCACAAGGCTGATCCTCAGTGCCTTGGTCTGTCAGAGTCCACAATGCATGAGGCTGAGAGAAGAGTCATGAGAAAGGGTACAGCTCAATTATATTGTTAAAATTCCTGGAGTAAGAGGAAGGCAGTCTCTCAGGACTCAAGCACAAACGGAAAAAATTTCTTCACTGAAAGAATGGTCAGGCATCTAAACAAGCTGCCCAGGGAATAGTTCACAAAAAGTGTGGATGTGGCACTTGAGGACATGGTTTAGAACCTCAGAAGCTGTGGCCACATCTTTGTGCAGTCATAGCACCCCACTTACCTGTCAACAGCTATAGCCAGGAGAGCATTGGTCGAAACGTAGAGGGAGACAGTTCGTAGGTAGTTGACTGAGGCACAGAGGACGTGGCCGTGCTCCCAGGACAGCTGGCGCACCACATAGTAGTCCATCTCAAAGGGGCAGCACACGATGGCCACGATGAAGTCTGAGATGGCCAGGTTGGCAATCAGTAGGTTGGTGAGGTTTCGCAGCTTCTTGTAGCGGGCGAGAGCAGCAATGAAGATGAAGTTGCCGATGCCACAGACCAGCATGATGCCAACCAGAGCAACCCCGATCACAATCTTGGCTGCAAAGAAGGTGCAGGTTTTGGTCATGTCATCTTCACTGTCCAGTGGCAGGTCGTAATCGCTGTAAGTGAAATTGAAAGGGAAAGAGAAGTTTTGCAAAGAGGTGAAATCCCCATCATGGAGGTTGTAGATTGCAGCAAAGTTGAGGCGGGCGGTAGCATTTAGGTTGTGTTCAGTTTGCTCCTTGGCCATGTCTGTCTTCTTCTGACATGTGCAGCTTGGCTGGCTGTCAGCGTTGTGTTAGAATAGCGCAGTGTGGCAGGCGAGAGACTACCCAAAGCTTCCTTTTGAGCAGTGAGTAACCTTGTCTTTGTCCCCAGAAGATTATAGGACAACAGCCTCACTCATTTCCTTCTGTGGGAACAAAAAGAGGAAAGTGTTTCTTGAAAGGAAATGACAGCAAAAGTACTGATCTTGAAGGAAAGCAATAGCCACCTTATTGCCCCATAGCTCTGTTGCTGCATGTGCACGGAAGGAAGAAATACCCTGTGAAGGGATGCTTCTATTCTCACAAAATAAATGCCTTGAGTTGCTTCATGCACTGGTTGTTACAGCAGCAGTTTTATTTACCAACAGTGAATTTTCATCAGGCAGTGAAATGACAATAAAGGAGGAATATAAAATCTAGTTTAAACCTCCACTAGCCTGCAAGCCCACGGTGCTGTCATTGTTGTGCAAGGTAAAAGACACTAAAATGACAATTCAGTGTGCTGTAAAGCATCTGATGTGCCTTTTGGACAAAGTTTGTGCTTTATTCTGGTTGTTTCAGAGTGATGTGGTAGAGAACAAAAAGAGAACTGATGACCTTGCTTCTAAATACATTTCTTAATGAAGTAAGAGTTGCAAAGACCCAAGAAAATACTAAAGCCAGCACTTCACTTTTGGCATCCATTAATTAAATACAGGACAAAATTTTCTGCCAGCATAATCCATTATCACTTCTGTCAAACAGGTGAAGCTCTGCCAATTTGCAGAGACAAGAATTTTGTCCCATGAACAAGCTTGTAGAGCTTATCTGTGAAGGCAAATCTGTCATTCACAGGGAAAGTGTTTCCACAGACAGGCTCTTAAGGTGAAAGGGAAAATCTTCCATGAGCAAGACAGAGTGCCTTGAATTTTTGATGCTGGGGAGGAGCAGGCTCCCCTCTTTGTACTACTAGTTGTACCAAATATTAAAAAATTATTAATTTTTTCCCACCCAGAGGGGAAAGAAAAATCTCGTCTACTCCTTATTTTTGCCTCTCTGTATAAAAATGCTGGGAGGGCATCTTCTTGCATCTTCCCATGGTCTATCTAGAAATATTCACGCCGGACTCCTGGCTGTCAGGACAGTCTCACCTCATCCCAGCAGAGGACTGGGGAGCATTACTGCTTTTTCTGCCCTCCGGCAGTAAGTCCTCAGGGTGTCAAACGCTATTGAACAATAGCAGTCATGGCTACAAAGGATAATCTGCGTAGTGGAGCTGTTGCCCCCTTCTTTCCCTGGAACCACCCTCAGACCCCGATGTACTGACACTTAACAAATATCTGACAGAAACTGTTTTACAGCTTTGGTCACCACGTTGTTTTTCAAACTGAGCATTGCAGAATAGAATAACAGAAAGCCAAAGCCTGAAACTAAACGGTTCTGACAAGGGGCTGCTTTAGGAGACATCTCCACAGCTGCCTGGAAAGGTAAACATTCATTTAAGAGAAGTGCTAAATAAACACTTGGATGCAAAGTCTGTTGGCCAAAGCAAGGGTCAGTATCTGTGTCAGATTTCACAGCTAAATACCAAGAGAGCTGTAAAATAAATACAGACAACACAACCATCCACAAGCTGACATAAAACTATTGGCAAAGCGTACCTGCAGTTGCTCTCATCTTCTTGGAGGTCTCAGGCACCCTGTGGAGAGCTGCCAGGTTTCTCCTCTGCACATGTACTGCTGTTACTGGAGGAAAGAAAGGATCACTGGAAGTAGCCCAAGGACTCCCCTGAACACTCATTTCTCTCCTGCTCAGATTTGCTCTGTGCTCAGGAGGATGGCTCCGCTGCCTCTGTGCCTGCATCTAAAGCCTTTGCTCAGTGGGAGGCACTTTGAAGCTGTCCGTGCATTGCTGATTTTAAAGAGGCAGCGCGATCTGGAGACAATAGAGCACAGCCCTTTTGGGGTTCCTCTGCCTTAAGCCCCCTGAATGCATGGAATTGGCAGAGTGGCTTTGTTAGCAAGCCTGAACATGGAACACGTAAACCCCAGTCTGCCCTTGCCCTTTGGGTTTTGCCTGTGCTGGGCAGCAGCTGCCTGCACCTGATGTGACACAGAAGCAAAATACAAACCTCCCACTGGAAAGGAGGGGGAGGAAGGAGGGTGATGTGCTTTCTCAGGGACCTTTCTGTGTGTGTCTCTCTCTCTGGCTATTGTCTTTAGGACTGCAGCTACAGTAGCTCCAGCAGAAGGAGGGTCACACAGTGAATAGCCATAAATCAGAGGACCCCTCACAGCTTTCCTTGCCCTCTCAGGTAATTACTCAGAGCAGAAAAGTGGCAGTGAATCCTTAAAGACTCGGTGTCCTTTGCTAATGCTGCCTCCTCACTGCTCTGAAGCACTCACACCTGAGGGAGCAGTTCTTTTGCTTCCCAGTTCTCCAGAAGGAAAGGAAATGTGTGGCAAATGACCTGTCTTCTTCTTCACATCCAGACTTATTCACTTAGCTGACATTTTCCAAGGTGCATAGTTGGGACACATTACATAGTCCCCAGCAGATGAGACCATCAGAGGCTGTCAAAGGTCATGAAGAAAGTAGGGCATCTGCAGAAAACTTAAACTATGTGCCTCCGATACACATTCACAAGGCTGGGCTCTTGTGAGCTGGTGGGCACTTAGCTCTGGAAAAAGAAGGTAAGGAAAGAAACCTGTGAATATAAAATATGTCTGGGGTAAAAAAACCACTACTGTGTCATTCCTTCCAGAAAACTTGAAGAAGATCAGAAAGTCCCCAATGTCTGCAGAGAGCATTAAGAATTTCACAGCAAACACTCTGCTTGGCTTTGTTTTGAACAGGCTGTGTAATAGGTGAAAATACATTAAGGGACTTTCAATGTCCTGAAAGGGTGCAACCTGATGAACAATGAGGAAATCAGAACCAGTTCACCTGTTAAATTCTGTCACAAAAAATGTAAATATAGTAAGTATGGAGAGAGAGGCAAAGGAAACTGAGTGTGTACATCAGAACCATGTCAAAAAGATCCCTAAAATGGGCCACATATACCTTAAATGTCCCTGAAGAAAAGCTGATACACAAGAGGGAGCTTTGCATTCAGAATGTTCATGATCTCTTTAGGACTTTGTTCAGCTGTCTCACATGAAGTTATCTGGTGAGCTAATCAAGCAATATGATATCCAGATACCTATATTCCTTTAGGCTAAAACCTCATCTGCTGCAGAACTGTCTCTCCCCACTGACTCAAGGCAAGTTGGCATCAGAACCTCGATAACTCCAGATGTGCACTGCATGCTCAGTGCAAGCTTCTGTACAGCAGGAGTTCATCTCCTGTGCTCCAAGGAATTGTGCTGTATGTGTCAAGTTGTTTCTCAGAAAACACCAGTAGCGTTGTGAAACAATGTGATTTACATGTGCTGTGTAAGGCAGTGCTTTGTAGCTGTTGACTGGGAGTCACTGAATAGAGAACAAAACCAGTGATGCTGGGAGCTGTCTTTGGGCGGAGTAGAAGTCCAGAGGTGGGTCTAGAGCCTCAATGACTGCCCCAATGCCCTGCCCCACTGCAGCAAGGGCTGGTGTGGTAGTAGTCTAAGGGCTCTAAAGCCGTGGGGTATATGCAGGAGGTGTATGCACATGATTCTGGTGTAGAGTTTCTGCAGAGGACAAGGTTTCTCCTGAATAACATTAACTGGTGATTCCCTAATGGTGTCACAACATTCAACACAGCATCACAAGGCATTTCCTGAGACCAGTGTTACCAGTGTGATAAATTCAGGCTGAGAAAGAAAAGTTGCTACTGAAAACTATCGTGTAAAAGATTGTGTTGGTTTTGCATGGCCTGGTTTTTGGTAGTGGGGGGGCCACAGAGGTGGTTTCTGTGAGGAGCTGCTAGAAGCTTCCACCAGGTCCGGCAGAGCCAATCCCTGATGGCTCTGAAGATGGACATGCTGCTGGCCAAGGCTGGGCCAATTAGTGATGATGGTAACACCTCTGTGATAACATATTTAAGAAGAAAATCAAAACAAAATGGGGCACAGGTTTTTTTCCTAGCCAGAGAAGAGGAGGCAGTGAGAAGATGTGAGGGAAACAACATGGAGACACCAAGGTCAGTGGAGAAGGAAGAGGAGGAGATTCTCCAGGCACCAGAGCCAAGATTCCTCTGCAGGCTGTGGTGATGACCATGGTGAAGCAGCTGCTGACCCCCTGCAGCCCATGGGGGTCCATGGGGGATGCAGAGATCCACCCACAGCCCGTGGGAGAGGTGCCCGTGCCGGAGCGGGTGGATGCCTGGAGGAGGCTGTGATCCAGTGGGAGACCTGGTGGAGAGAGGGGGCCCTGCTTCCAGGCTGGAGCAGCCTGTCCTTGGAGGACTGCACTCCATGGAAGTGTGACCCACACTGCAGCAGTTTTGGGAGGACTGCTGCTTGTGAGATTGGAGCCGTGCTGGAGAAGTTCACGATGAACTGTCTCCCGTGGGAGGGACCCCAGGCCTCACGGGGGAAGGACTCCTCTTTCTGAGCAGGGGAAGAAAAACTCAGGTGAGGAGCTGACCAAAACCCCCATGCCCTGTCTCCCTGCACTGTTGGTGGGAAGGAGGGAGGGGTTGGGGGAAGAAAAGGGCTTATTACTTTAAGGGCTTATATTACTTCTCATTTCCTCCTCCTAGGCTGAGCCTGGTTTGCCCTTAGAGTGTTTTCTCCCAGTCCTTATCTCAACTCATGAAGCCTTCATTAAATTTTTCTCTCTCCTCTGCCCAGCTGTGGCAGGGAAGGGTGAATGAGCAGCTTTCCTGGGTGCCTGGCATTTGGCCAGCATCAAACCGTGACAAAGATTCACATTCCTGTTCATTTGTTTTGGTCATTAATATGCTCACAGGTTGAGCAGGGAGGTTATTTGGAGGCTGGGTGATGCAAAAACAATTGCAGTGTAAAGCACTTGTTTGGAGACTTTGAAATCATGAAGTTCTAAACTCAGCATTTAGCCTGGGAACAGACCTGAAGACTCTGGCCCTTCGTTTCAAAACAGCAAACTCACTAGCTACTGTCTAATTTTTCCTAATTGCTAAATAAATTGGACTCTGAGTGTCTGAGTGTAAATTAATCTTACCTAAGCTTTGCATAAAGTATAGCTGGGGTTTTCCAAAGGTTGCTAATATAAATCAGGAAGTGAAATGGGACAAAGCATCAGACTTGTGATTTTCTGGGAAAACAAGCAAACAGATGGTGCAGGCACACATGGATTACAACCACGTGTATTTTTGCTCAGTATTCCCACCAGACATTTGGGGGGCTGTACTCAATCTGAGAGTCTGTAACTGATGTTAATGAACACTACATTTGCCTGCAGAAAGTTAAGTATATATATTTTTTTAATACATGGAAACATGCCTTGTGGCACAAGAGGAAAGTGACTTTTAGATAGAGTTTGGCAAAAATATTTGCCACACAGAAGGAATCCCACCCTACTCAGCTGTTCCAGTGGTGAGTTGGGATGTGGAAATGGAGTGAGCAGAGAACAAATTGACTTTATTACTGGATTATGCAACCGTATTAGTTTCCTCTTACCACCTTTTCCTGCTTCCTTACTGAGCGTGTATCACTTTGTGGCTTGGGAAAAGGCACAAAGCATGTGAAGGAACCATAGAGCAGGCTGTCAACAACCACAGTGACACTCTGCCAAGATGGTTGTCAGCACTGCTGGAACAGCAGATGTGGCACTTTCATCCAAAAGGTCTTTTCCTTTCAGAGCAGCACAGGTTTCTGTGGACAAGGCCATTCAGGTGGCTCTCACAGCCAACTGACACCAAGATTTAGCTGAGCTGCTCAGAGCTCACTTCATGGGCAAGGTGACCCAGGGGCAATCAGCAGCTCTTTTCCAAGTAGAAGCTCCTTTGTTTTCACTTGTCTGTGGTTTTTTGGTTTGGTTTTTTTTTTTTCCCACTTTATAATTCTCTGACAGTGTCTATTTCCCGTTTTCTTCATCTTTGTTTATCCTTTTGTGATTGTGTAGGAAAATGGTGATTATTTTGCTCACTTCAGCTTAGCATGACATTCTGTGAGAAGCACCCCTTGCCCTCAACAACAGTATATGAAATATGTAGAACTAGTTCTAAGAAGCTGATGTTGTGACTGGCACTTGTCACCCTCACTAGAGAAGCACAAATGACAGTATTTGAGGCAGGGTAGGAAACAAGGACCAGCCCAGGGAATGTGCACGAGTCTCGATGCCACGGTATATGACATGAATGACCACAAGAAAAACATTTCAGTCTTTAAATATTCAATATTTTATTTAATTATTAACTGTTCCTTTGGGTTTTGGATGTATTTTTAAGCATTATGTGTTTTTATGGGTTTTTTTTTTAAATCTGCCTGCCTTAGAGCAAATATCTGTTAGCATAAACCCTTCTTTTGAGCAGAAGGCTTCTGAAAAGCAAATGTTAAGAAATCTCAGGATTATCATCTAATCTGTACTGCTGTTTCTGGGCTTTGTTACATATACACAAATAATTTATGAAAAATGCTTTCCTGGCCTGATGGCAAAGAAATTTTTTAATGTAGAGCTCATGTCTTCTATATGAAACTATTAAATGTTTCTTAGCTGCACCAGATAGAACTAATGGTCCTGTTTTAAATTCCTTACTTTACTATCTCTGATCCAGATCTGAAGTCTGCATTTGGCCTCTTCCTCAAGAACAGGTTTATACAGCCCCCATATTCAAAAGTCTTTGAATTCAGAAACATCCAAAAGAGCTTAATATGTCTTATATCTCGTTCAGGCTTGTCACTCCTTTGGATTTTCAGAGACAGTCTCGTTGACTTTGAATTTCACTCAGAGAAACACTTGGTTCATTTTCTCTTTCAGTGGGTGCTATGAGCTGTGGAACGCTTTTGGAAATGAAGCAGCTTTTTAATTGAAGTATGTCAGTAGGAGATATATCCCTCCAAAAACCTGCCGACTCCTTTGGTGGTCTAAGTAGGAAAAATTGAATGCTGCGTTATTAAAAAATTTAAGTGATATCCATTCCAGCTACAGTCTCAAATTTAAGCTCAATCGTCAGCACTTTCCTTTGCCATTGCTGTTCTCTGTTAAAGCCATGTGATTTGTATTATCATCACTTCAGCATCTCCTTTGTTCTGCTCTTTGTATTCAGTGATCATTACTTTCTTTTCCTTCGCTGCAGACAGAATCCTGCTCCTTCACGTCTCCCCTTTGGAATATTGTGGTGGGTTTGCCACTGCTATTTGTCATTGATGATTTGGTATTTCACCATGGCAGGCAGAATGGTTCCAAGATTTTCTCTCTGCAGTTCCCATAACCCCATCTTTACCTAAAAAGCACCCTTCTTTTCATTATTTCTACCATCTCAGCATAAATAAACAGGCCAGAGCATGTCACTATGAGCATTTTTACATCCAGCAGTGACTCAGAGAGGTCTGTTTGGCTCTGGTGCCTACATGGAGGCAGGTCCAGGTCCTCAGCTTCTCCCATAGCAAGACATGAAGTATTTAAAGCTCATGTCCCATTCTACTGCCTGAGACAGTTTTTGCTGGTTCATTAGAAGGTCTTTTATTTCTCCCAAGCTATTTGAGATTTAAAGGGCTGTTGGAGATCAGTATCAAGCTGAGAAAGAATTTAATATTCTGTGAAAACCTTGTTGCAGGTAATTAGATATTGCTGGTTATTTCTGCACACACTTGAATTCTAATTCAACAGAATAATGCTTAATGGTAGTTTCATTTGAAGCTACTCAGAGCATGAAAACACAATCTTGGTGTCAGGATGAGTCATGAAAAGCTGGTGTCACCTTATTTCTAACATTAGAAAAGGCCTTGTGGTACTTCTGATAATGGTGTCAAAAGTGCAGGGCTTGATCAGCTCCCTTCTCCTCATATTTTTGAAGTCTGAGAGTAACACTGTAGAAGGGACAGGAGATGAAAGACATGTCCATGCTCCCCAAACTAGGTGGAGATGAAGCAAAACCATGCCAGAAGATGCCCATCCATGTTTTGGGGTGGAGTCTGTGTCCCCCCCCCCCCCCTCCCCAGGCACTCCAGGGCTGACTGCTGACCATGTGGGTGGGAGTGTGGTGGAATAGGCTCCTGTCCAGAGCTCTGTGGAATGCCGGTTATTTAGGGTCAAAAGGAGACAGATGCTGATTTGTCTGAGAGGGACAGCTCAGGAGCATGGATGTCAGAGCCAAGGGTTCAGCATCTCCCTTCTGATGCAATACATCAACTGAGCTAAATATTTTGGGCCAGGAGTGACAAAGCCCCCACACTGCAAAAGGAACCTCTTTACCGTTTGGTAGTGGTGAGGAGGAAAACCCTCTCTTCTCTCTGCTGGTGGTCACAGTGGTCAGGCAATTATACCCCCAATGTGTTCTTGTCTTTAAAAGTGCAGCCACATGTTCTTGTGTAAAATCCTTTTTGTTTGATAGTAGGATTGATGAGTAGGATTTGAGAAAATCCTGTCAAAGCTTGAAACACCAAAGTGGAGTAACCTTTTGTAGCGGGTTTGGTTCGTTAACCGGGCAGAAACACCAATTAAATTTAGTGGTTTAGTTCACATTTCTTACTTTCTGTGAGATAAGAAGTTGGAAGAAAGGCAAAGCAGGCTCCAACTTAAAGAATATGAGAGAAAGTTTATTACTAACAGAGTTAAGAGTAAAATGAAATAAGAGATTAAGACAAAAACCCCCTTTTCCTCCAACACCCCCCCTCCTACTTCCTCCAGCACAAATAATAACAAAACATGGAATTTTGGTCAGCATTCACAATTCTTAAAAGTCTCTCTCCGTTAATTTGAGGAAATAGAGGTCTCTTTTACGTCGCGTGGTTTTTCCCAAACTGCACCAGCTAACAGCCTTGTTTCTCTCGCAGGCTGCACACTGAATTCTCATCCCCCCCTTATCTTTAAATGGATTAAAGAGGGAGAAAACAGTTTGATATTACAGTCTCCACCACGGTCTGTAAAAAGCAGATTTAAGCTGCGCGCTAAAAAGCACGTCTCCGCCCTCTCTTCCCCGCCGCCATCTTTCAGCTTCACTCACTTTCTCCTTCTCTCCGACCCTGAAGACGCCGTGATGAGGAAACAATCTTCTTTTTCGTGGGCTTTGCGATGGAGAAAAGCTCGCTCCTGTTATGCTGCTTGCACTTGATGTTATTTTACAGTTCAGTATAGGCTGAGTTGGTTGTAGGAAAGCTCCGTCAGCTCCCGCCACCTCCTCACGGTCGTGTGGGGGGGGTTCCTCAGCAGTCGCTTCAGACGGTCTCGGCTCTGCAGCAGCAGCTGCTGCCCATGGCTCCGAGGGGACTCTCCCGGAGCCGGGGCCCGTGCCAGCCGGGGCCAGGGGAGGGGAGGCTCAGGGCCGCTCCGAAGAGCCCCGGCCAAATTCCCCCACACACACTCTCCCCGCTGGGAGGTTCAAGCAGAAGAAAAAGGGACACTTCCTGTGTCTCCACTGGCTTAAATATGTAAATTTTGAGAAGCATGACTGGTCGAGAGATCCAGCCATCAAATTTAGAGTCAACCCATGACACCTTTCTATGGATGTCCATCAGGATGGTGTGCTTGGAGACCCACTGAATAAGGTACAGGTCAAGGGTCCCACCTGAGGGAGGTAAGATTATCCATGCTCTCCTCTTTGTCATATTAGCTGTAATGAACGACATTTTAGGTGATAATTTACAAAGTTGTAGTGCCTTGCTTACTGGGATCACAATGAATTAGCACCTCCTGGTTTAAAACAGTGGTGGTGCTTTTCCTGGAATATTTAGAAATTATGCGGACAAATTAGAGGCAGTAGGAGAATGTGGCATGGCTACAGCTGTGTGGGAATGGGCATCCTGCAATTCCAGAACTGCAAGTCCTTGAGGAATAAAATGCATGCTAAGTCCCAGCCTTTTCTAAGGGACTTACTTATAAATTGTTTCTATTTGGTAGAGACCAAGATTGGCAGGGAATTTCCTTTTTGAAATCAAACCCCGTTAATTGTGATCTTCTTAAAAGACCCCCTGTACAGGGGCTATGACACAGTGCCACAAAACTAGCTCAGGAGGAATGAGCTGTTCAGCCCAAACTGGCATCTCTCAGCACTGGGGATGTCATGGTTTAACCCCAGCTGGCAACAAAGTGCCATGCAGACGCTCGCTTACTGCCTGCCCCCTCCCAGTGGGATGGGGAGAAGAATCAGAAAGAAAATAAAAAACCTAGTGGGTTGACATAAGAACAGTTTAATAATGGAAGCAAACTTAAATATAATAATAACAACAATAATAACAACAACAAGAATAGATAACTAAACCCAAGAAATACAGCTACTCACCACTTGCTGACCAAAGTCCATCCAGTCCTCAACCAGTGATCAGCCCCTCTCAGCCAACTTCCCCCAGTTTATGTACTGGGCATGATGCTCTATGGTAGGGAATATCCCTTTGGCCAGTTCTGGTCAGTTGTCCTGGCCATTCTCCCTCACTTGTGCTGCTCCTCACTGGCTGAGCATGTGCCAGCCACTGAGAAGTCCTTGACTTAAGGCAAGCAATGCTTAGCAACAACCAAAACAGTGTGTTATCAACATTATTCTCATCCCAATCCACAACGCAGCTGTGTACCAGCTGCTAAGGTGAAAAAACAGCCAAAACCAGGACAATGGATGAATCGGCTAGAATACAATCTCCGGAATTTTTTAGAAAGAAATTTAGCTGTTCAGAGGTCATTTGTATCTCTTGACTACTGATCCCAAAGTAAGTTGATAGGAGCTCACTCTGGAAAAAGTCATTGCATGGCATATAATGCACAAAGGCCAGGATAGTGGATCTAATGCTGTTTGTGAACCAGAGCATAATTGAGCTGCTGTGAGAGACCCTTTGGGGGTGTTTCTGTCCACATGACTGCAGAGGGAGGCAAGGGAGATCACCCCTTCCAGACTGTGAGTTAGCTCCCAGGCCACGGGATGCAGCAGGATGGCCTGCTGATGGACAGCCTGCTCTTTCCCACTATTCTGAGCAAACTTTCATTTAAATGAGCTTGAAATTTTAAGACCAGAGTTTTCCCAGAAGAAATATTTAATCTGAGCCCAGCTGGCCTTTTAAAATGAAATTCTTTATTAACTGATTTGTTGTCATTAGCCACTAGGAAATGCACTTGTAAAGACACTAGATAAAAAAATTTTACAGTTTCCCAGTACCCTAATTTAGGTAATTTTGCTGCAGGGAGTTCACTTGGAAGAGAAAAGGATGACAGACTGGATATTTGAGTACCATTCAGAAGGTTTTTTAAAGGCTCATTTCTTATGCAAATGCTGTCTGAAATCATGTCAGATCATTTTCTATCCGATACCTGATCCACTACTTTACCACTGCAGATTTTTACCGTACTGTTTCCTTTCATTGCTTTTGGAGCCAGCTGCATCTTCCAGATCTGTAGCCCCCTGTTGAACCCGTTGAAGCCTTTAACGAAAGATAAAGATGATGAAAAGTCACCCCCTCCCCTAGTACGGGGACATTATGAAATGTTCTTTCTGCCAGGGCAAATGGATTTTCCTGAGCTTTCTGTATTGGTTTCTTGGGCAAAGGAACATTTTGCTTGTGTTTTTGTTCTGTTTGGGTGATTAAGAGGTCATTTGCTAAAGCCCACAGAAAACTACCCCATGTATAAATTTATTTCAGCCCACTTAGTGAGAAAGGTACCAATATAGTGTGAAAGGCTGTGTGAAGGAGATCTGTGGGATACAAGGAGCCTGCTTGTGTCCCCAGCTAAGAAAGGGCAATTCCAAAACATGCTCTGATAGTCAAAGAAGCAGTGCTACCCAGAAGACTTCAAGTGTCCGTTGTCTTCAAGGTGTGCAGTTTTTTACAGTAAGGTAAAGTTTTGGCATCCTCCAGCCCCCTAAAGAGATTTAAGTCAGGAAATTTAACACCAGGCAGCTGGAAGTGTGCCAAGTTGGCTTCCTGGAACGGAAGCTCCTCCTCAGCTGTATTTGTACCAGCCATAGGAAAGTCTTCAGCTACAGCTGGCAAGACAGCAGGAGATGACAAGAAACAATTGAGAACCCTCAGCTCTACCAATAACAGGTCCTAAAACCAGTGCCACTTCTTATTCTTTAGGTCTGTTCAGAACAAAGCCACCCTAAGATAATGTTGACTTGCTGGTTTTAAAAGAACATCTCCTGTTGCTGGTGGGGTGGTCGAAGGCTTGAGCCTTGATGCTGACAGGCAAGAGTTTGAAACAAATTCTGCAATTAAAATGACAGGCAGCAGAAATTTCCCGTCATAAAAACTGGTGGGTTTTGCTTTGTAAAGGTGAACTATTGGAAAATATTAAAAATTAATCACATTGATTGGATGGGATCACTCAGAGATGATAAACCTCTCTAGAATTCACACTGGCGGACAAAAGAGTCACTGTTAAGATGGGTGGGGTAGAGGAAGGTGGAAAGGGGCTCTTCTGTTTGAAGCACTCATGATGTCTGTCGTGGTTAAATTTATATTATGGAGTGATGTATTTGAAACCACATTGAAGCTCTCACTGTCTGTCAATGCCAGCTTCACACAGTGCCCATCATAGGAAGAGACAAGATCTGTCTTCAAAAAAATTGATGTGTTTTAGAATTTAGAGAAAATTCATTTCTACTCTTTTCCAGCCAATATCAAGCAATGGATTTCAAGAGTGACTCAGGTGTTCTGTGTGTGACCAAATACCTAAAGGGTAAAAAAACTCTAAACCCTTGAATTTCTTGTAAGTTTTTGCAAGTTGTCAGTACTGGATCAAAGATTTAAAACTATTCCCTAAAGGTCAAATTTTATTTTTTATGTGATAATACCACTTGGTTCCTGATAGATCATTTCAGTGAATTTGATGGAACTGTATATAAATGACTGAAAAATTCCACACCTCTAATATATATCAAATATGAATTTCTAGCCCTGCTTTAGAATCTCTCTCTTCCTCCTCTGGATGGACCTGAGTTTTTTGTCTAGCAAACCACCCTTGCTAAAACATTTGCTTTGAGCAGCGTGCTTTAGAAAGGTGGATTTTATTTGGATTCCATTGTCTGCAGGCTCAAGAAAATTTCAGGTACTTCTTAGTTTCTAAGCAGTTTCTTGTGCTCTCTGGTCTGATGTCTGTGATGATAAGCAAATGTGAAGTCACATACATATGCTGGGTTTAGGAATGGTATTAAAATAGGCAGGTCAAAAAACTCTCTGATGGAAGAATTGTGATGCTTGGAAATTCATAGTTACTCTCAAGATAGACATAAGAAAAACCATGATTAAATCTTAAAGGAAGCTCAGTAATACACAATTACTTTATGTTATTGTAATCTGGCATGTCATTTTGCTATGAGGCAAAAATTCCTCCCAAATCAATTCCAAAGTCTGCACAACATGGAGGGGAAGTTTAGAAAAATCTACTACTCTGTGTCTTGATGTATGAATCCAGTATCTAGTCAAGGGTAGAGAACAGAGGCTCAGATGGCCATGCTGTTAATTCTGCTGTTAGTATTGGAGGATTGGGGTTGCAGAAACTGTATTTTCAATAATCTCTGGGTTCTCATACGTATAGTTTGAGACTGAAATTAAAAGAAGTCATTTTTGTTCACTTAGCTGTTGACTTAGTGGCTAATTGTGGTTTAACTTACACACTTCGCTGCCTTCTCACTTTGAAATGCAAGGATCATTCCAGTGGTGGGAATATTTAAGACTGAGAGGTTGACAAGTTCAGGGTTTAGAGAGTAATTGAGCCTGACCAGTTTGCATTGGGAAGGCAGTAGTAGGCACAATAATGTGGAACCTTAGGTAATTGCATCACAAGTCTGTGGCTGGTGGAGGAAAACAAGGGAGGTCTGAGCAACCCTTGGTCTGGTGTGAGTGCAGATGGTGAGTGGTTGACTTTCATTACCCACAGGACACAAGAGATGAGCTGGGAAGCAGTAACTTTAATGAAACAAGGTCAAATTTGGCAATGCCTAAAAGAGACCAACATTCAGATGAAGTTTTTGGATTGGAATATCACGGTTTTGGATATGGAATATCACAGAGGGAGGTATCAATTGTTGGATGATACACTGAATCATGCCAACACTGATCAACACAGGAATCTGTCGGTAAGGTCTTAGCTTGGCAAATGCTGGATCATACCAGGAGCAAGCGTTGAAATTGATTTAACATTTATTTTCTAATAGTTTGGCACCACAGCAGGTGGTGAGGGGTCTGGAAAGGAAGCCACGTGAGGAGCAGCTGAGGTCACTTGGTCTATTCAGCCTGGAGGAGACTGAGGGGAGACCTCACTGCAGTCTACAACTTCCTTGTGAGGGGAAGGCACTGATCTCTCTCTGTGTTGTCCAGTGACAGGGCCCCAGGGAATGGCCTGAAGTTGTGGCAGGAGGTGTTTAGATTGGCTATCAGGAATAGGTTTTTCACTCAAGAGGGTGGTTGGGCACTGGAACAGGATCCCCAGGGAAGCGGTCACAGCACCAAGCCTGGCAGAGTTCAAAAAGCATTTGGACAACAATCTCAGGCACATGGTGTGATTGTTGGGGCTGACCTGTGCAGGGCCAGGAGTTGAGACTTTGATAATCCTTGTCGGTCCTTTCCAACTCAGGATATTCTACTCAGGATTGCATGATTCTAAATGTTTCAGGTACTTTTCCTTCTAAAATTGTTTTGCCTGGGGTAATAGCACACAGTATTCTGTCCCTGAGATTGAGTTCAGTTCTCACAATATGCAGAAGCAACTGCTTTTTCTTTTGAAAGACTGTGGAAGGAAATTTGCAGAAGCTGTTTTCTTTAAGTTCTTAATGGCCCTTCAAAGCTTCAAGTTATATTTTTCTATTGAAATAGCCCTTGAAAGAGATTTCTTTAAGGAAATGATGAGTGGCCTCTGCAATCAGCCTGAATGAGTTGTGAAGCAATGACAGGATACTTGCAGAAGAAACATTGTTCAATCCCTGGTAGCCTGACAAGTTGCTGAGATTCTCTGATGTAAATGCCAATGATTTGACAACCTACTTCTTGAACCAGTATCAGAGAAAACAACAACTATGTGAATTAAAAGGCAGGGCTGAATATGTGGCACAAGGACATACTGATATAGAAGAATATTGGTCAATTGTACTGGCCATACATAAGATAATCTTCCCCCATGCACCCCCCCCCCCCCCC
>VZRV01003669.1:72935-98341 GCA_013398115.1 Falcunculus frontatus
CCCAGTTATTCTTTGTGAAAACAGTATTCACATGGAGCTTTTTGAAATATTATAGAAATTAAATTACTTGTCTGCAAAAGAGCTGTAGGAATTTGGCTGACAGGAGAACTACAATTGGCCTCAGGAAAAAACTGAGCAAATAGGAGCTAGTGACTGGGGGCAGATTTTGTTCTGAATTTTACACTTGTCTGAGTTTGAAAGACAATTTAAAAGAGGACATTCTGGAGTGAGTGTCGTCTCCTCTACAGGGTTCAAATAATCCCTTTCCACCAATAGGAAAGGAATACCAATAGATGAAAGTGAAAAAAACCCCCAACGATTTATTAAGAAACAGGATGCCCACAAGACAAGAGGGGAAAAAAGGTAAATAATGGTTTGATATTAAACTGCCAGACCTTACCCTATGTGCACACACTGGGACAAAACACCCAAAAAGCCAGAGAAATACCCACTCATGAAACGCAGTATGGGACGGCGCCAGCGTTTCTCTCAGGAAAAAAAAAAAAAAAAACCAACCAGGGGCAATCAGGAAGCAGATGAGAGCCTGGTGGCTTGTCCAGGGTTGAACTCCTCCCCTGAAGTCTCACTGTTTTCTTGGCCCGGCTCGCAGGGGCTTTGTAATGGAGTGGTGGTGCTCCGCTCCTGCCGGCACCGAGTCCCCTCTTTGCCACAAAACAGCTCCTCACTTCACCTCAAGGCAGTCCAAGGCTTGCCACTGCAGCCTCTCTGCACCAAGGCAAGGAAAAGCTTTTTTTTGCCTGGGCCAAAAAAACCTTTTCAGTCAAGCAAAAAACAGGTTGCCCAGAGCCATGGAAAACCTGGGCAGGGATGCTTCAAAATGCCCGTGCAGCAAACAAGAAGCCTCCCTGGCTCCACACTGTATTGGTTTGAAAACAANCAGTTCTAAGGGCAGCTTATATCCAGGTGGGAATGCCCGGCTCCCCCCTCCTGGGTGGAGCATTTCAAAATAGGATGAGATAAGTCCATGAGTCATTGGGTGGTTTCTTGATGGCCCATCGTCTGTTATCAGGGGTGGGTCGTTAGCAGGTGATAACAGCTAACGGCCCACCGCTGGTGGTAATAGAATACTTAAATACATCCATTTTTAACCTAGGACACACACACACCAGTCCCTGGTCTTAAAGATGCAATAACCATTTTCTGGGCACAAGGCAGAGGATCATGGAATACATTACCATAGTAACTCACTCCAAGGCAACACTTTATATTAATTTACTCAGTTTTAGAAAAATGCCTTCCAAAATGTGTTGTTGTGCTTTCACATTTCAGACCTTAATTCTTTGTCGGGCTTTCTTTTCCTTTGGGGAAACAGTATTGACAGCAAATGATTTATATTCAGGGGGGAGGAAAAAAAAAGCAACACTGTGCACTTCAGTGTTTCATCTTATGCTTTTTATCAGGAGAGGAACTTAGGCTAAATACGTATTCAGCAGCCATTCAGTCAATTAAAAAACCCAAAAGCAGAATGGCACCTATTGTTAGTTTGTGCCTTCTGGACTGCCAAACAAGCAAAATTATAGGCGATTGTAAAAGGCTTCATTGGAGCCAGGCAGCCAAAAAACCCGAACACATGGAAGAAAAACAGTCATCTGCTTTTGTTGGGAGCAGGTAGAGAGAAAGTTGTTTAACCATCACTAATATGAAAGGGTGATTTGTCAGCAGGCAAATTGCACAGGAGATCAATGTGGACAATTGAAATTTTTGTGTATGAGGGAAATGGGACTACACATTAGGCTGAAGACCCAGAACCCCATTGAGGCAAATGACCTGCAACAGAAGTTTTCTTCATTTAAAACTTCTGGTGACTTTGAAAGTTGCATCAGAAAAGACGCCTTGCTCCTACAGTGCCCATAGATCTGTCACAGGTGTAGTGTCTGATGGGACCAAATGTAATGACTGGATGGTCAAATGCCAAGATGCTGATTGTAGCTTTTAGTCATGTGGCTTTCTGCCAAGCTCCAAAATGTCAGACAAACTGTTTGGGGTACCTAACAACATTTCCCTCTTCTCCATGAGTTATTCCAAGACTTAGAAATATCTAGAGAACAAAAGTATCTGGACCTGCCACTGCATTTACAGTACCCTATCCAGCTGGTTTGTGGGGGGGCATTAAAACAGCTGGATCCCATTTGTCCTAGCACCCTCACTGCATTTCTTCCTGCTGGCAAGGATGGTGAACACTTCCCTGGCAGAGAACAGCAGCATTCTGTCCTCAGCTGCTGCTGCTATTCCTCGAGCAAAATTAACAGAGCACAGGCATAGGGAGAACCAGCCTCTAGAGTTTTATTTGCAGAATTACTTTGCAAGATAAGTCAGGAAATTTATAGGATTGTTCCAGTGCTTTGAGGAAAGATTAAGAAAATCCCTGTAATGTTAAAGCAAGTTATAATCCTTTCAAAGGGCAAAGGGATTCTTACAGTCCCTATGTGTGTACTCTGTAAAATTAAAATAATATTGATAGATAATGATATTTAACACCTTATCACTATTTTAGTCTTTTTAAATACTTTACTTCTCTCCAACCTATATTACCTTCAGAACTGCAGATTCTGAGATTAATACGCTTTGACTCTGAACATGCAGCAGTGTTTAGGAATGTTGTAGGAGAGCCTGGTTGATAGAAAGAGCTGGTATAGAGGTATGGGAATAAGGGGGGTGTTCACTCTGCTGAAGATCTGACCTCCCTTTGCCTATTTCAGAAAGAAGGGCTAAAATTCTCTTATTTACTAAAAGAGGTTAGGGTGTGCATAAATGCCAGCTCAGAAAGCTTCATGAAGGTCAAAGAGATTGAGGTGTCTTGGGTTACACTGTAAGGTGTAACCAAAGTATGTGTTCTACTACCATCTACATGAACTGCTAAAATGGGTGGAGCAGTGTTATGTTCTCCATGACTCAGCCCTGATAACTCCCTCTGCAGAAGCAGCAGCAACCCTGGGGGGGCCATCTCCACTAATGAGCCATCAAGGTCTCACAGAGTGCCTCATAGAATTACAGCATCCCATTGTGAGATGCCCTGCCGTAGGGGAGGAACTGAACAGGAGGAACCTGTATATTATCTGGAGCTTGGAACACCACAATACCACCATTGTATTGCCAGAGGAGAAGAGCTCTTGATAACCACCACTGGACCTCCAGAGAAGGACCAGGCCTTTCTACAAGATCACCACTTCAACAGGACCATGTCCATCACTCCAATCAGACTGCTGCCACCACCCTGACCAACAGGGTGTCAGGTTGTATACTGATTTTGTTGGTATAAGTGTGCTATTGCCTTTATTGTAATTTTTCCCATTTAATTGTAGTTCTCACTTGGAATCTCTCACAACATATTTGCGTGGAGTTGATTCCTCCTGCTGGTTTGCCTTCAAAGCAGTACGTGGGGATAAACAGAAAAAATGATATGTGCTCTTTTGATAGCATGATTATTTTCCTGAAGTACTTTCCATACTGTTTAGACATCTGGCTGGCCTGTGATGACCATGTGTCCTGGTTGTGACTGTGGTGTTCTTACTGGCATCTGGCTATGCAGCTGTGTTCTTTCCTCCTGGCTGAAATGCTTGCTGCTCTCATCTCTGCTTCGTCAGTACAGTTGGGCTGCAGTTCACTTCAGGCTACACTTGGATGCATTTAAAGGTAAATCTTGACAGAGAATATGGCCATTCTTAACACACTGTCAGACAGGAAGAACTCTGTCATGTTGACTGACGTGATGCTGAGTAGTTCCAGATGGCTGTTCCAGGTGTCTTTACCTGTATTTGCATTTAGACACTGCTCCCTTTCTGGCCTGCGAGTCCAATTTGAGTAGATACTCCCTTCATTTTTAAGAGAAATGCCACTGGGAGGGTGTCGATTCTGGGGGTGTTTTGGGTGGGGTGCTGTGATCTTCCAAAACCGACTCCAACAGAAAGTCGCTCGGCAGCCGCTCTGGCTAGCTTCTCTGACAGGTCGACGGCAAAGAGATAGGAAGGGTCTTTGTGTGGAATTCAAGAGATTTATTCAGCCCAACACGTGAAGGGAACCAGTGACAAGAGACCCTGGACAAAGGAGAGTCCCCAGTTAAATATGGGGGTGGGGAAAGCATCAGGGACCAATGGTCTGAGGGCACAGGGGCGGTTCATAGGCGGGACTAGGGAACGAGTGAAGGAGGGACAAAGGAACAAGGGGGAATGGGGAAACGGGGAGGGGAGAACATTCTGGATTAAGGCCATATAGGGTGGAAAGGGGCAGGGGAGGCCAACGGGCCAATAGGGGAAACAGAACCGGGGTACATTTCCATAACAGAACAGGGTATTCTGAGAAAGGCCTTTTTAGTTACTTTAACCTGGGGAGCATTTCTCTACTTAGGGCACCTTTTCTCCAGGGGGTTTTTACAATCCCTGGTGCCGTGGGCTCACCGTCCACCACAGAAGGGAAAGCTCCATCAAGCTCCACACTTTTGAGTTTGTCATTTACTCCCATAGCACAGCAGTCCACTTAGCCTAATTAGTCACTCAGCTAAGCTGTGGGTGGAAGCACCACCAATTTTTTGAGATTCAGTCTGTACAAGAACAGACATTGCCATAGTACCTGTATAGATCTGAAGGCCTTGGTCACCTCTGCATTTTTGCATTGGATGATGGATAATTTTTGTTGCAGTTGTCCTTTCACCAAAGTATGAGCAGGCTAAGATTGTGCCATGAGCACACAACTGGCAGAGAAAGTGCGCAGGTGAAATTTTGCATTGAGAAATTGTGGAAGAAGTGCCCCAGGGAGACTTTGGAAACCAATGCCAATCTTCTCCACTTCAAAAACAGCAGGACTTCTTAGAAGGGAAGTGTCCATTACGTCAGGAAAGCTACTACAAAAAGGAAGCCAGGTATATGCGTTACATGTTTCCATACAGTTTCAGTTCTTTCACGTGGGCTGTAAATGTGTTGGAGTTTGGCTGAAAGTGCAGTTCCAAATCATGTCCATTTAGTGTCTTCTGCCAGAAATGAAAGAAGTAGGGTCAGAACCTCCTTGGGAGCAGAAGCCTTTCTGGAGCTCCCGGCTATGCCAAGGCCATGTGTGTTCCCTCATGCTTTCCCAGGGTCAGCACTTGCCCTCCCTTATCTCTCCTGTGGTTCCCGTGTGGACGAGATCCCCGTGAGGAAATTCTGGGTCCTTTGGCTGTGTGAGATGAGGCATTATGTGGGATGTTTGAATGTGCTGTTGTTTTTCACTGTGAATCTAAGAAACTTAACTTTCATCCCTCTGTGGTGCCTATGCCAGTCTTCATAAAAGGCCTCAGTCATCTTCCTTAGCAAAAAAGTGTAATTTGCTGCCAGGTAATTACACCTTTTGTAATATACTGAGGTTGGTACTGCTTTAATCTGTGAAAATGTCATTTTGGAAAGCACATGTCAATGGATGAACTTGTTGAACTTCTAATTCTCTGAAATCTCTTTTAGAACCTATTTTAAACCTGACTTAGTGGAGTGTTTGTGAGTGGCACATTTCAGTTTCTGAGGGCCTGGTGCTGTGAATCTGTTCCTTGTCTTTTCATTCTGCATCCACATGAGTGCTCTCAGGGAGTGTTCACATAATCAGTACAGCCATTTCATGTGGGATGGATCTTGGAGTATCTTGGGAGTTTTGTTAAACGTAAGATAAACTACTCAGCCTCTGGCTTTGGCTTTCCATTCAGTAATGCACTGCATATACCAAATGTGCCACTGCTTTGAGTTTAGTTGGGCACCAGTAATACCTCTGGTAACATTATAAAATAGGACAGTTAGTCTAAAATTTACATTGTTTACTCCTGCTGTAAAAAAAAAAAGACAATGCCTCATCTCTCTGGTAGTCTGATTTCTGTATTTGCTACCTCTCAACTGTTTGCAAAAGTCTATGTCAATTTTTTTTTTCAAAACTTAATCAGAGGAAACACTTTCCTTTCTATTTCCTTTTAGAGATATATCTGCTTAGTGCCTTAGAGCAGCTGCCCTCATAGATTACTAGACAGTTAATCAAAGCTGAGGCTAACAATTCAAATCCAGCTGGTTTTGGCAGCAAATGCTAGCGGGTCACTAAATGCACTTAGCCTGGCTTTCATATGCCTTAAAACAGTCCTCTTTGATTGTGGAGGAAACAGTTTTCAAGTCTGCATTTACCTTGTGTTTGTCATTGTTCTTGCTTAGACGTTTGAGCTCTTGGAGATTTGCAGTGCACTCACAAACTGCCCAGCTGTTTGCAGCATGCAAGGTGGAGAAAGAGGGATAAATCTTCAAGTGGTGTAAAACTGCTGTTGAGTTGTTCAGTTTGCAAAGCTCAACAGTAATCTGTCCACTCTTACCAAAACATACGGCTTTTACTAGTGGCTAGGTTTTTGTAGGGGATTCTTGGAAATATGAGTAGTGGAATAGGATTCTGGTTTTCTCCTGTGGTTCATGATTTTTCACACTAAAACATGGTATCTTTTAGTTAGAGATATGTCACTTAGTGCAGCAAAGTCTATTTAATGGAATAAAACTTCAGCTTGTTAGCAAGGAGAGTATAGGCTGGGCTTCATCATGCACAAATTTCCAGCCTTTGGGAGTGGTGAGACTTAGGTTGGTCACCTTTTACCTAGGCTTTTGGTGGTGCTAGGTTAACACTTCTGTTGCTGTGCAGAAATATTCTCTATCATCTGCTGGGGAAAAAAACCCCGATAGTGTGACAATCTGCCTTGGTTTTCCATGTTTTTATAGCTTTGCCTTGCTGTATTGCTAAAAATTCTTACTGATCTTTTTCCTGTACAGCTAAATGCATAGCCTGAAAGCCAGAGATAACAGTACAAATCCTTTCTGGCTTTCCTGCATCTGTGATACAAAATGTCATGTTCAGCTGGTAACGCTTCAAATTATTAGAGTGAGAAGCTGTAAAATAGATCCTTGATAATGCATGTGTGTGAATTTAATGGCTGTGAATAGATTAACCTTGATCCAAAAGGGGTAACAACCTTGTCTTGATTTATAACAAGCAGTTATGTTACCAAAGAGAGATATATGCTTTGAACATTCTCCTTTATACATGTTTTGTATCACATTAGCTGCTGTACTACTCATAGAAAAATTATCAGGATTTCTCTGTGTAAACATCAAGTAATCTCCAAAACAGTTGGCTCTATTTAAGTCTCAGTATTTGTCTCACACGGGAATGTCTGATACAGGTGTTTGATAACTGCTCGCTGTTTATTTTCCTCAATAAAGGGAAGCTGTATAGATTCAGAAGGCAGTTGTATATATTCAGGGCAATTAAGTTGTGTTAGCACTGTTCTGACCTGGCTCTGAAGAAATCTTACTTGGAAATTCTAACTCCTTGACTACCCAAAATACAGTAGCTACACAAGCAGTATAAAGTTAGAGGGATTATATTCGTTAGAAACAAATATTCATGAAAGAGGGCGTTGAAACCAGACATAAGCACGAGTCAGCGGATCTGTTAACACTGAGCTTTGCAAGTGTCAGAAGGCACCTGACTGTACTAGTGCTGCATGGCAGCTTGGATGCTCAGTGACCTCTAGTTTTAAGTGGATTTACAATTTTAGAGGCTAAAATAATTTCACTGGACTAAACAGGCTATACTTTGAAACAAAATGTTATTGCCTGTCTTGCCATATCTTTACAATTGGAAACTGCTTATGGCTTCCACATCCTCATTTCCTTTTCTTTAATTCTGCATGTTGAGAGGAATAGCAATAATAGGATAATATCCTGGGCTCTTGGGAAAAGAGATGAGTTACTGTTATTAATCTCTCTTAATAGCTGTATTTTCAAAGCTCTTGTTTGTTGAAGTTCAGTGAAGGGCCAATTGCTTTAAAATGGTAGGAAACAATTAGAAATACAATCTTTATTAAAATAAATAACTGTTGATAGATTATTTTAGTGTTCTATTCTTACACCCTAAACTTAAAATACAGATTTTACAGCCTCGCTCAAATTGAAAGGACGAAGTAGCATGTTTGGAGTTTAGCTTTTCATATTGTACCATGTTACCTGAAAATAAAATCAAAGATCAAGCCTGTGATGGGTATATTTTATATCATGTGAGTTACTGACTGCGCTTCAGACAAGCTCTCATTGCAATTTCCATCTCTTCCGAACAGCAGATTCCTTGGCAAGAGGAGTCTAAAGTTGCTGATTAGGTTTGCAACTTGGCTTTCCACCACCAAATAGATTCAGTAGTGCTGAAGTTCTGTGCCTGCTCACTTCTACTGGATGTAGGGAGGAGCAGGAATGGAATAGCTGGGAAGTTGGATTGTGATTTTGCCCCCAAATTTTCCTAAATGCTTTTAAGGATTGGCATGTCAGAGGCTTGTATTTGTGAGTCTGTTGATGGAAGGTCATTAAGGAGAAGTGCATCCCTCAGTTTCCTGCATGACCACAGAAGAGTCCCAGTAACATTCCTTTCTAACTCCTAAATTCTCTTAGCCAGAGTCCATCTGGCAGGAAGGCAAAAGATTTCTGGTACACCAGCAAAATCTCAGCACTGTACTGGAAACACAGCTGAGCTACTTTTTAACTGTCTCTGAAAGAAGACCTTTGTATGTCGCCGAGTCCCGCGGTCCGAGAAGAATAATTACACGAAATCCGTTCAGAGAATCATGAATGAGCCATAAGAGGCCATAAGATGCAATGCCATGTGATTTATTAAATAATTTCTGACAGGTTTAAATACCTTAGCTCGCAAAGATGGCATAAGATCATTGGTCGGTAACTATCCACCTCTCATGCTAATTGGCTAAGACTCACAACACCCATTCAATAATATTTTCTAGTTAACTTCATAACAAAGCCTGAAAAACAAGGTGCAGGTTCAAGATAGAAAGTTCAGTTTACAAAAACCTTAACAGTGTTTTCCATAGTTTCTATGAGAAAAGTAGAGTTCTCACAGTAGCATTTTACTGAAGGATTTCTCTGCTAAAGGCCTTTCAGCATCCATATTTGTACCTAAGTTCTTCTTATCCGTTCTCCAACATAGCTTCCTAAGGATGGCTGGCTAGTATTTGTATTTGAATAGCTTAATGCTCATGATCTTCCTGGTTATTAGTTGTAGATCTGTCTATATATCCCCAACTTTTTTGCTCTTCTCTACCTGCCTCACAGTTGGCACCATCTCTACCAGAGAAGTAGTCCCAGATCAAGATTTGTGCTGCAGAAATGCAGTGCAGAAAACCGAATTAACTTCAACACTTCTCCCTCTGCAGCCATGTGGCTGGAGACCTGCCTGGCAGGGGTTGAATTCAGCACAGAGACAGCAAGTGACAGCTCTGTGTGATGCCTAATGATTTTTGTCTTTTTTTCTTTTACATATTCTCTGTATTCTTTACACATATATTTGTAGCTTTGTAGCCTATTATTGCATTCATAGTTAGTTTTCCCAGTACTTTTCCCTGCCCTGATAGGCAGAAAGACAGAACATATTCCAAAGCCTCTCTGCTGTCTTGGTTCTCCTTAGAAACCAAGACTGAAAAACAGCTCTTTGAGACACATTTTCATCAACAACGTTTAGGCCTATCTGAGGGGGGAGGGTTTAGAAGGGGCTTGGACTGGGGTGGGGGGAATTGCATCACCACATGTGCTGCTAATTGGTGCTTTTTGTCAAATATGCTAATTTGCCAAACCTATAAAACTGTATTCACCCTGTGGGGGTGGGCTTTTGTGGACATTTTCCATATCTGCCCCTGGCGGCCTCCAATAAAGACCAGGCTTTACATTACCTCCTATACTAATATTATCTCCTAAGTGTCTGTTGTTTCATTTATAGGTTCTTAAGGCATCACGGGTATTGGGGTTGTTGGACACCAGCACTCAGGGCAGGCCTGAGTTTTCTGAGCCTTCTTGTTTTCTCTGGAAACAAGAAATCTTGTTTAATTTGGTTTATCTGCGATATAAAAGAGAATATTGGAGCTTAGCCAGATCTTTAGACACAAAGGGCACAAGTCTTCCTTATTCTGCAGTTATTTAAGAAGGTTTGGGGTTTACTGGTAATGCAGGTGTGTTGCAGAACATCACTTTTCAATAGCACTTGTACTGCCAGTGACTCTCTCATACATCAGAACAGCAGGAAAGAAGTTCTCTGTCTATGGTAATGCTTCAGCTACAAGCTAGAGGTGAAATAAAACTACAGGCAGGCTGCACGTTAGAAGGGTTATTTATATGAACAGCTTTGATTGTATTTTAGAATGTGCCTTCCTTCTGATGTGGAAAATTGCAAAGGATGTGCAGATGGGACCTTTTCGCAGCTGGATGTAGGCACGGCACACTCTGTTAGCATTTCTGGCCTCTGTGCAGCCTGCAGGACAGCTCCTGTGTCCGTAGGCAGGGCACAGCTGCAGCTTTGACTGGCTGAGATGCCCTGCAGTAGGAATGGGGGAAATCCCAGCATCCTGGCCTAGGAATGACATGGGCACTTGTGAGGTGGCATCTGCACAGGCTCTGTGAGCCTCTCCTAAGCCATTTCCACTTGGCTGAGTATAGCAAGCAAACATCTCATGCTCCAAAGCACCAGTTTTGTGGTAAAAATAATGAAAATAAGGAGAAATTTGTTCTCTTGCCTACTGTGCATTTGTCTGGTTGCAAGTAAATATATTTTCACCATTCACTTGTTCTGCTGTTTTATAATCAAAATGTTCTTTGAAGCCCGCTGATCTGGACTGCTTGTGCCTTAGGCATGGGAAACCCTGCAGATTATTACCTGGCTTTGAAACTGAATGGGTAATAAATTCATGAAAAACAGTTCTTGTGGTCTAAGATAGTTAATGCTGGAGCAGGTGTGATTCACCAGTATTCCCATTTTTCTGCTAAACTCTGTGTATTTAACTGAGATACGGCTGAAAGAGGCAGTAATTCAATCTGTAAATAACTTTCTTAGTAACACCTTTTCCACGCTTGGCTTCTCTGTCTCTTATACTCACTAATGTGGTTGCTGCTGATGGGATTGCGAGGCGTGAGGAGAAATCTGGCTATTTGAGGAAGCAGCACTAGTGTGAGGAGAAGGGGAAGGTGGCATCCACAGTAGCATTATAATTGTGGATGCATGAGTGCTGTGGGAGTAGCAGAACACCTGCCTCACAGGCATTGCGTTGATGGTTTCTTCTGTCTTTCCATTACTGTCAAAGCTCCCAGGCACTGGCCTCTGTTTTGGCATTTTTAACTGGATGTCATTTCCAACCGCTGCCAAGCGTATGCTCTGCAAAACTTGTGAAAAGTGAATTGGTGGGGTCAGTTTCCCGGTAAAATAAATGATCCCGTGGCTGTACAAATGTGAGGTTTTAGTCAGTGAAGAAATATGTATAGCAAGGAAAACAGTGATAGTTTAGTACTCTTAAGTTTCAGAAATAATTTTGCCCTGAAACAAACAAAATAAAATCCATCCCGGCTGCACAGTCCAAATTGGACTTCTCAGATAATTATTCTGAAAATCGTCTAAAAAGTCTAAGAGCTGAAGGCTTCTGACTAGAATATACTTAATTATATGAAGATGCATTATTTAGTAGGTACTTTAAGAGTTTATTTGCCATCTTTCTTGTCTCCAAAGAATTGTGCAGAAAAGACAACTTAGTGTCCAATGTTTACTCCTCTTTAATCCATACAGATGTTGTATATTGGAGGTGAATAATTTTTTTTCATATAGAAAACACCCAAAATGAATGGTAATGTGTCTTTGTTTTTCCCAAGGAGGCCGAATCTGAGCACTTCCTATTTACCCAGCCCACTCTCTTGTAATGGTCAGATTGCTGTTATTACCTGTGATTGTCACAAAGGGCACAGATATGAGTAACTATAACCTGTGCATTTGGAAAAGACATCTGTTTGTCTCTGAGGTCAGAACAGCCACTTAAATTTTCGGACAATCTGATATTCAGAAGCAGAGAGCCTTGAAGTTATGTCTATGCCAGACTAATTGGCATTTGTCTTTTGAGACTTGTATATGCTGTGGACACAAGCACTGAGAGGAAGAGCTGTTTAATGAGGGAGACTGGGAGGAATTTTGAGTTTCCTGTGGGTTCTCTTCTTCTTAGGAGAAGGGAAAGAAAAAAATCAGCTTTTCAAATATACCCCTAAACAACTGAAATCTTGAGCTTTTATACTTGTGTTTAAGACTCTTTGATAGGTGTTGCAGGGGTGGGTGTTGCAGGGGTCGTATGAGTAGCATTCCCTGGAAAAAACTAGAAATACACCTGCTGAAATGCTCCAAGTTGCTGGGATGTCATTGTGCCTCACAGATTGTTGCCAGTCAGATCCTGTGCACGGATGAGCCTCTTCTGCAAAGCACAGAACACTCTCCATGGACCCTGACTTTGACAAACAAGACATTTCAGGTCTTGCCCATAGGAAGTTCAGACATGAGGATTTTCTAAGCAGCAGTTTGCCATGCTGCACATTTGGTCTTAAAAGCAATTTTCTTTTTCCTTAGTTAGGATGAGAGCTAAGAAAGTATTTTCAGCCCTGAGGAAACCTTTATTCCTAGGAATGCCTTTCCTGTGCTAGGAAAATTCAGTGGCACAACATAACTCTTGCTGACTTTCTAATCATTAGCAAAATTTTGATTTTAAAACTGAGTATTTTTGGTGTTACAGACAATTTATTTATTTTTTAAAAATTATTCCCACAGTAGTTTTTCTCTTCAGTCCCTGCCTTGTATTGTAACTAGTGAGGCTAGATTGGAAGAAGTGTATCACAAGCTTTTGTCGGGATTTATGGGGTGCTTGCATTCAACACACTGAAGCACCCTGATATGAAACTCTTACAATTTGGAACGAAAAATGTTGGAATAATGCATGTGCTTCATTATAGCTGTCATGCTATTTCCAAGAATTTCAGTCTTAATGTCCTTTTATTGTGAATGATGTAACGCAGTTACTCTGAATGTGTAATTAATGTTCTTTTATCATCATGACAAAGAGTTACCACAGGATGATGCTGAGAAGATTTAAGGTTATTTTATTTTTTTGTCTTCTCTGCAGTTCATGACTGTGAAATATGCATGAACTGCAGGAGCAGTTGCCTCCTACACTTAGATGAAGACAGCTTATGCCCTCTGCTCAGCTCATGACATTTTTAGACTCAAGCTGGATGATAGATGCAGGAGGAGGGTGGGAAGCAGAGAGAAAGTAGAAACTCCGGAAAAAAATACAGGTTCAAAGCAGTTTCATTTCTCAGCAGACATTTTTATTGACAACATTTGAGGTTTTTTGACAGCATGGAGTTATTTGCAGAGGAGGAGTCCAAATTATAGCTCGACAAACCTGTAACTGTAAAGCAGAGCCAGGGAATCCTACTCTTCTGACAAAGTCTTTCTGTGCCATCCATATGTGGTAAAAAGCCCCGTCCATATGTGGATAAATTCCGTACAGAAAAGTCATGGGCAAGGCCTGTTTTTGACATCTTCAGCTGTGATTACAGCTACTTTGTGAGAGATCAGTCTTGATCAGTTAGGGAGGGTTGTGCTGAAGAAGAGCAAACCTTGGTCGAGATTTTATTGTGGCAGAGGTGCATGTGTGAATGTGTGAATGTGTGGTTTTATTTGTTTGGGGTTTTTTTCATTGAATAGCTGCTACAAAAAGCCCCTCAGGGCAGGAGCTGTTCAAGTGCAGAGGCAGGAAGACTGGTGGTTTCTGGGGGGCACCCCCATAATAGGGCAGTAATGGTGTCACATTTCAGGAATTTTTAACAGATAAATGAGATGTGGCAAACTTCTGTGTAGACCACATGTATTGCAGTGTTAATTACCCAGTCTAGTATTTTTTCTCCCATAAATCACCTAGTTTTGCATTACCACTCAAGTATGTTGCATGATCATCTAATTACATAGTGAGATGCCAGTTAGAAATAACGCTACAGCAGACCATTACAAGTCAAGTTGATGTGCCTTTTTCCAGTGGAAACATTAATTGTTGGCATTGTTTTTCTCAGTACCACCTCCACTGTCTGACTGACAGCACTACAACTCACCAGTTTGATATTTCTATTGTGTCTACACAGAAAAAAACGCTGGAAAAGGCGACCTGTTATTTTAAAAGCAGCATTGAGGAGTTTCTACTGTGTGCATGTGGAGTTAAGAGCTGAAACGCTGCAAAGAGAAACACAGCTGAAGGTAGGTCCGGAGTAAACACCCAGTGCCAAACAGTCACTCAAGAAACAGTTGTGGGAAGCACTGAACAACAGACTTTGCAGGCAGGATTATTGGCCTATCCTTTGAAAAGAACGTAAGACTATCTGTGTTGGGATGTCTTTCCCCTTTAAGCAAATAATTTATTGTATCCTGAAATGCCTTTATTTCCAGTGAAAAATGCAAGCATGGTTTTATGAGTAATGATGGGGTTCAATGATGTTTTCATGTTCTATAAAAAACTGCTCAAATCCCAACAAAAAAAAAATTGTAATTTCCAGATTTTTAGGCCAAAACACTTGGTACTTCTCATTTACTGGAGGTTTCTAGAAGCTTGAGTGTTCCTTATACATGACACTGAAATGTACTGAAACAGGAATGGTTTTTCCCCTGTTACTTTGTGATTGCCCTTACTTACATAGTATTAGTCTTCGATTTGTTTGACATGAGTCATGCCTTTTTATGCCTGAGAGTATTTAAAGGGGGAAATCTGTAAGATGTTTATCAAAGAAGCATCAACCAAACTTTTGATTCAAACTCATTTCAGCCAATGTGAATTATTGCAAGTAATACATATAGAGATGTAACAATGGATATGAGATACATTCTCAGGCTTTATTTGTACATCAGAAAGGTAAATAAAGGCCTCTTCCATGTGCTGGTAGCAGGGTGAATAGATTTTATGCAAGGGATTCCAAATTTGCACATCTGACACAGGCTGTACCTTTTTTCTTTCTGAGACTTGATATTTTATATTGTGAGTTATCAGATAGATTGATTGAATTTATTTTACTTCCAAGGGAAAGAATAATAGTTTTAGCAAAACATTTGAGGAAATAATTGCAAATAGATTGCTTATGTAGAAATGCTAACTACACTTTTTAAATGAACATCTGTGTGAAAAAAAGAATTCTTTGTGTGTTTCTTGTAACAGCAGCATATGGATTTTATCAAAGTGGATGGTTATGGGTGTTGTTTATACATTTTAAGTATTTCTCCTCGATGAGAAAAGGTACAATACTGCTTCTGTTTGTCTTCCTGTGGCTCTTCAACAATGTATCTAAGATAACTTACAAGTTAGGTTAAAACTATCTTGCTTTGAGTAGTGGATTGGTCTGACGTCCCTTCCAACATAAATTATCCTATGATTCTTACATTTATGTGAAATCCCATTGTATCTAAATTTGACCAATTGCTTACTCAGGCCTTGCTAGCTGCCACTTCACTCCATCCTGCGATTCTCAAATAGGAAGGGATACAATGGAAGCAAGAAAATCCTCATTGCAGTGCTCGAGTGTTGCAACCTCATACGGGACTGTGTTGTCTTTGTGCCAGATGTTCCACAAAGTAATGGTGCCTATGTAATGCAGGCAGGTTTCTTTCAGATTACATGTTTGCTTTTGTCGGGTGAAGATGTAACAACCCACTCACTAACAAATATGCACGTGTAGTCCTTGGTTCTTGTCCCTGAAGCTTCACTTCCTTTTGCAAAGGGGAAGTGAGAACCTGGAGACTTTGCTACACGTTAATGTAGGGATTGTGCTGAAGTATGGTAACAAACCTGTCCCAATTTAGGGTTAGTATATCTGTTTCTACTATTCTTGTAACCCCACCAACCAGGATTTTCTGAGGGGGACAAGTATGCTGAAAAGCGTGGCCTTCAAACTTGTGTGAGACACCCTTTCTCCTGGCCGAAGTGCTAATTCCACTTCAGCTGCAGCTGAGAGGGAAGGTGCTGGGTGACAGCACTGTCTCAACTTAGGTCCTTGATCCATGTATATCCAGGAAATCAGTAGATTTTATCTCACCCTTGTTTCTGCTTTCATACCTTTCTATTTTAGCTGGGATGTGCATGGGACTTTTGCTCAAATATACTTAAGACCGTCAGCATAGGATGCTGAAGGATAAATTCTGTGTTACTATTGGGATGAGCTCACATGGACCTTTTCATTCAGCTTCTCACAAGGTGCACATTACAACAGCCAGTTTATTCCTGACATGTGTACCAGCTCCCACACCTCAACACTGCCTTGATATCTACAGTACAAACAAAATTGCTTTTGTTGATATATCAGAGAGGGACCCTGGCCTCAGACAGAGCTTCTACATATCCCTGTAAGACAAATTGGAGTTGCTGAACGAAAGACCTGTGGCTTTATTTTAAAAAGGATAAAAAAGAGGAAAAAAAAATACCGCTCAAAAGAGAGTCAAAATGCAGATTGCCAGTGCTTTTTCACTTGCTTCTCAGAGGTAACAGCTCACTTCCTCCCCCTGTTTTAGTCACCCTCCGTAATGCCAACTACGCTCAGGATACTTGGATGGTAGCACTGTAATGATACTGAATTTATTAGGTCACTGTGAGGTTTCCTGGCAGGCAGTATCATGCTACATTAAGAAGCTTCCTGTGACCTTAATAAGAAATCACTAAATTGTTTATTTGCTATGGCTTTCATTTCATTCCTCTGATTAGGGAATATTATTTCATAGAAGCAAGCTCTGCATATTCCTTCTCAGTCTTCTGCATTCATGTTTAAAAAAAAAAAACAAAATAAACCAAAAACCCCATGTCGTGGTTTGACGCTGGTTAGGTGCCAAGCCCCATGAAATCTATTTGTTTACTTGCCTCTGCTATAGTTAAGCAGAGAAGGGGAAATTAAAACTTCATTTTCATAAGGTGAAATAAGGATTATTGAGGAAAACAGAAAAACTTCAAGGCAAAATAGGTCCACACTTGAACAGTTACAGTATAAAGAAGATTTATTACTAACAAAATTAAAAGTAAAAAGAAATAATAAGAAATTAAAGCAAACTCTCAGGACATCTTCCTCTTCCAGTACCTCCTTCTTTCTACTAACACACATAAGGGAAACAAACATGGAGTTTGGTCAGTGTTTCATTTGTTAAGAGTCTTTCTTTCTGTTTAAGGAAAAGAGTTTCTTTTGCCGTGCCGTGGGACTCTTCCCACGGGAGATAGCTCTCTGCGAACTTCTCTGGCACGGTTTCAAACTTCATAAAACGACAGCCCACCTGAATCTGCGGCAGTGAAAAAATCTCTCCCACGGGTCTAGCAGTCTTCTCACAACTGCCAGTGTGGGCCATAATGGTTCATAGGGTTTTAGTCTTTTAAGGATAAACTATTCCAGCCTGGAAGAAAAGGCTCTCTTCTTCAAGCTCTGAAAGCTTCTCACAGCATTTATATAACCTGGTGTGGGCACTTTTTCTTCACAGGCTGCACGTGGATCTTTGCATCCCCCCATGCACTTCGCTGAATTATAGAGAAGCAGTTTGTAGTATTACAGTCCTCATCACGGCATGCAAGGAGAGTATTCAGCTCTGGCGCTGGGAGTGCCTGCTCTCCTTCCTTCCTTTACTGACCTTGGTGCCGCCATGTTGGCTTTGTCTCACACCATCTCACTTTTCCTTTCTCTCTGACCTGGAAGAAAGTTGGTGCCTGTTCAGTTGCAGCTAAGAAGTTGATCTTGTCTCTTGTTCGGGCTCCGTGCCAGGAAAGGCTCGCCATGTCTCTCGTTGTTGGCCGCATGATGTTGTTGCTCAGTTTGGCGCGGGCCGTGCCGGCTGCAGGGAGGCCCTGCCGGCCCCCTCGGCTCCGTGCGGGGGCCGCAGCGGCCTCAGATCTATCTCGGCCACATGGTCCCAGCTCATTTGGGGGTTTTCCAGCCACACAGCTGCTCCCAGCTCCGGGGTGGCTTTCCCAGCGGCTCAGCCCAGCGCCACCACTCGAAGGGCCCTCCCCTTCGCCACCCCTGGGCAGGGAAGCAGGAACAAAAAAAGAACTTCTCCCATTTCCTCCTTCCTTAAATATTACACTAGAGAGGCGTTACCAGCTTATTTCATTGGTTTAGCAACTTTTCTATCAATTATTAGCTCTGTGCCTGGCACAGAAACCCTCCAAACCGGTGAAACCACCACACCTCAAAACCCCAACAACAACAAGAAAAGAAAACAGGAAAACCTCCCAAGACCCAAGACACTGAAACTCAAACAAAACCAAACAAACACCACCAACAACGTAAATCAAAGGATGGTGTAATTCTGATTTATATAAGGGAAAAGAAAAAAAAATTACCAAGTTGTCTGTGCTGCTCTGCGTACACCACTTGGGAGCAAACTCAGTTATAAAATATGTGAAATAAAATACATAAAACATGTGGTGTTTCATAATTACCCTTTCTGCCACAGGACCAGCTCTGATATCCCTGCAGGCTTAGCACAGTTTGGGTGATGTGTAACAGCTGGGTTATCTGCCCTAGCATTTTCCCTTTGGAATAAGGCACGGCAAGTAGATAATATGCTCTGAAACTACCACTACTAGATTCTTTTGCCAAGTGTTGATACTATGTTGCTCTTTTCAGTCATATGGCCGAGCCTGAATGCTCACTGGATGTGGGGGAGGTTCTGAAAGCTGGCTAAAACTCAGGCGGAACCATTCAATTTAATCCTTTACCCAAGCAAAAAGACAAATTATTTATATGATTAATATTTTAAGAAAATATATTCATTATGCTTCTTCAAAAAGCTTCTATGAAAACACTACTTCAATGATGAATTTAATTCTCAAAAGACACAGCTTCTAGGGCCATAGCATACTTTAGTCGAAAGACAACCTTTGACACTTAAGTTCATAAATATTACATTTTCCATTGTTGAACACATCCCCTTGCCAAAACTCAAGTTTTCTCCAACTCCGCTCTCAACTCTCACATACAGATCAAGATAATGCGTCACTTCTTAAAAATATTCAGGCACCTCAGTTGCTTTCCTGATCAAAACCCACGAGCAGGATGGACAGCTGTAGGCTGACCAGGGTTTTATTTTTATTCAGCCCTGCTGCTATCTCTTTGTATACTTGGATGATGAAAATAGATGTTGGCACTTGAGGGGATTTTGTGCTTATTTGTATCTGTATGACACCTGATTCTCAGTCCCTAGGGACTCTCTGGTACTGCAGTACTATAAGGAGTCTTTAGAAATTACTACCCCTTTTTGATGGATTGCCATAAAAAGGCTTGGCTGTAAAGGAGAATCTATTTTGATCTGCCGTAAGTGGGAATTAAGTCACTGTAAATGAAAGAGAATCTTATCTTCAAATTTGTGTAGTCATTAAGAAGGGTTTTGGTTTGTTTTTTGGGGTTTTTTGACTTCCAAGAATGGATTCTCTCAGCCTCTACCATAGCAGCCCCAATCCTGGAGTCCTGTGCCTTTTGCTGGGCCTGTGCAGTTCTTTGGAAAGAATAATTTTCTAGCAGAGAGGATTGGAAAATAATAGGATCAAGTTTTGGAAACTCATTGTGGCAATCACTGTTCTAGGTATCTAAAGTCTGTGTTCACAACTGAATATGCCTTGTCCTGCAGAGAAGATAGGAAAGTGTTTGCAGTACTGGTACCACTTACCACTCAAAAATGGCTTTGAGTGGTCTTAGGTGTTGCAGAATTTCTTCCTAACCTTGTGCTCTGTTGGCTGTGGTTAGGACCAGTGTTTGACTCTTGGGATGTTACTGAGTGGTCACTGCAAAGCTGAAGTGGAGGAATTTAAGGCTCTAAGTGGAGGAATCCTTCAGACTGGCTGGCAAAACATGGGATGGGAAAGCAAACCAGCTGAGGTTTATTTCTGTTTGGATAAAGTTGCCATCCCTGCTAACAGACTAAGGATTGGAAACTGGATTAGAAATAAGGCAAAGAAATCTTGTTATCAACTGGCTGTTGGTAGTTACACGAACCTTTGAGTGTCTGTAGAAAATGATTCTCCCCATGGTTAGAATCAGCCTTTATTTTTAGTGAAAACAACTTAAAAGTAATGTAGTTATTTTCTTATTATCCCAATCAATGCTTTTCCCTGGGTATCACTTCCCTGTTTTCTGCTGTGGCAGCTTGACTGCTGCTGGGTTAAACCTGAGTCCCCACACTCAAAATTTGCAAAGGTTTTGGGGTTTTTTTCATGTATACTGGGATAAATTTAATTACAGAGAAATGCAGAATGCTAATCACTGAACACCTCCCTGAACAAAGAGAACCCCAGAAATCCAAAGCCCGGCCATGTTGTTTTAGTAAGATCCCACATACCTGCTCTGAGAGAATAAAGCACATTTACTAAGATACTTGTAAAGGAGTTGAATTCCTCTTTTTGTCTTGAACTTAATGGCATGAATAGTCAACACTCAATACAGCAGATACAGAGAGTGAAGTAAAACCAAGCAACCAAGTTCAGGCAATAAATGTTTTTCATTTTTCCGGTAATTTTATGCATTTGATCTCTATTTTCTAAACATTCTTCCAAGCTGATATTAAACATACTTCCATTTCTGATAGTTGCACCAAAGCACCTCTGTTAATATTTTCTATGAATTAAAATCTCTAAACCTCTACATTTTCAAAATTTATCCAACATTTTGCATGGCTAAGATACAAATCAGTTTACAATATCTTTTTTAAAATCTATTAGTAAACAATGGCATTTTTAAAGAGAGAAATATTTATTCAGTGCTTTTTGTATACTTCAGAAGACGTTGTTTTGAGCCTTGTGTTGATGTCAGGGAGCTTGTTATCATTTTCATCATAACAACAGTGATAACAGTGATAACCTCTTTATGTCTAATAACAACTGCTGGCCAGAGTGTCTTATGTTCTGTACTGACTTTTAAAATTTTTTTTTAAAAGTAAGTACAGAACAATGATTTTCATAGACTTCATTGGATTTTGTCATCTTTCAGAGAGTATTTCAGCTCATTTCATTCACATTTGTCAATCCATAATTTTGAAGAAAGGAAATCAGTGACATTCTCTGTTATGGATATAATGAGCTGACTCCAGTCAGAGAACCAGCACATCAGAGCTGCTCCTGGGGAGCTATGCAAATCCTTCTGAGCATCATCATTCATCAACAGAAGTCAAAACAATCCTGATTTTGAAGACTTTGTTTCTATACTTACTGATTACACAAATTTCACACACAAACATGCTGCAGAGCTTTAACTGCTGACTGTTCTCTCAACTTTGGAGTTTTATCAACAATCAGGGAAAACTGCTGACTGCATAATGAATCCACTTTATGAAGACGTTTAGCAACTTTCAGAAGAAAGCATTATTGTTTGGGCTGAATGCATGTTTACTTAAACAAACTGACAGCTGGATTGCCAGAGTGAAGCCAGTGCAATTCCTCCAGAATTCACAGTGCACTCAAACAGGCAGGAGGTTTGCTCCTGCATGAATACTGTCCTGATCTCCTTCAAACCAACACCTTGTTTGATATGTTACTCTGGATTCAGGCACTTTGAAATCACCTTGTTTTACAAGCCACTTCAGAGCTGCAGTATCAGCACCTTAACATTTTAATAGTCACCTCTACTCCCATTCTTTATTCTGTATATATCCACTGTAATGTTTGAAGGATTTTCTTTTACAAGGAAGGCTCTGCATGAACCAAATTTCACTCAGTTCTGGGAAGCTGCCTTTGTCACATTGTGCTTGTGAGGAATTCTGTGTTGTCCTCCACCAGCACCACAGTGGAAGATACCCATAAAAGCTCAGAACAAGAACATCAATACTCTCTGGCAAAATAACCCAGAAGTATAGATGTTTCAATCCTGATGATTCTAATCATCCTGATCTCTATACATGGTCATGTTTTGGGAGTTTACTTCTGAAAAATTACTTTTTAAAAATAGTTCATTTTCTAGAACTGAAATTTTCTTGTGGGGGATTCCCAGAGGACCTCTGAGGTCAGAGTATAGAACATTTTCCCTCATTTTATGGAAGAGTTCAGGTGACTTGTGCTGACTTCCTGTAGTTCCTTGTGATAGGGCAGTGACAGGCATCAGATTTCTGCACTCTTACTGTCCATTCACCACAGACCTGACCTTTCCTTGAGGTAATGATCTCGATATTAATTCATTACTCATGAATACTAGGAGAGAAGGAAAAAGGAGCAGTGGAATGGTGGAAGAGAAAAAAAAAGGAAAAATAATATTCTGACAAGATTTTATAGGAAAAAATGTTTAACGGGACGGTCTTTCTTGGGAGCAATGAACAAGCAGCACAACAGCAAGTGTCATTTCAAGTTCATGGTCAATAAATTAAAGAGATTACAGTTTGAAAGAAATAATTTCAGCTGTTTGGGCACCTTGATGTGTGCTCCATTAATGGCAATACAGCGATATTCGCAGTATTTGGGGCTCCCTAGCTGAGAAGGCTGGTCACACAGGCAGCAGCCATTGAAGAGCAACGACATAAGAGGATGCTTGGAGAGTGGGAGGAAGATACCAGGGATTTAATGACATGAAAGCGAAGCATTTGAAATATAATTACATGAAGAACATTAGTTTTTCCCCTTGGATTATGGTTGAGTAATGAGAACTGCAGTACCTGCAAAAGAACTGTAAAGTAAATAACAGCCAGGGATTTGTTTTCTTTAGTCTCAAGAAGGGACATAATTTGAAATGTAGTATTTGATTCAAAAGGTGTGTTTCTGAATTTGAGAAGTAAGGAAATAAACGGAAATGTTTTTAAGTCAGAGGGACCAAATCCCATGTTAGTGTCTACGTAGATGTATTTCTAGTTCATTTCAAGGCAGTTATTTTGATTCATTCCAACTGTGGTGTGCAGGAGTCCTGGAAGCACTGGGCTACCCCAGCTGCATGTACTTGCCCTTGGGTCTGATTTTTAAGTAAACCACCTTTGTGCATCTCAAATGGGGGAATATTCACCACGTAGCATTTGGACCCACAGCTGCCTTACTTGGAGATGAGAGGGCCCAGATGGTCAGGAAAGGATTCATTTTACAGGTTTCTGTCCCTTGTCGGGCTCAAAGCATTTCACCCACCATCACCATGTACAGTCTAAGCAAAGAGCAGATTTTGAATAAGGTGCAGATTGCCCAAGGACTGCTGTGCTGAACAGCCAGTCTGGAATTTGCTGTGAGATTGGTTTAATTATATAAAGTATGCTACTCTGATATGCTAGGGTTGCTAAAAAAACTGAATTCCCAGAACAGAAGTTGGTCTTTAAAATCGAATGACTGAAAACAGCAATTTAATTAAAGCTTTAGTACTTCTGGGAAGGGTTTTTTGATGTAGGCAGAAGGACTGAATTTACTTTGTTCTGATCATTTTCCCCTAAACACTGACTTTCTGGGACTGATGGAGGCTGAGTACCCTCTGCATCCTACATGAACTTCCTTGTCCTTGTCATGTCCCAGCTATGTCCTGGAGGCCCTGCCAGCAGGACACCCATCCTGCCTGCTCTCCTACTCACACATGTGTAAGGTGGATGAAAAGGTTTTCCCCTAACCTTACACATCTGTTGCCCAACCCTCTTCTCTGTACAGCTTTAGGTGGCTGCAAACTGACAGCAAGGTGTGCCTGAAGGAGATCTGCTGGAGACTTACGCACTGTATTTAGTGTTCACCAAACACAAAGTAAATTTGTTCCCTCAGAAATAAATGTATGGCATAGATCCCTTTCATTTTGAAGGAGGATGATGCTTCTCCTAGGGAGCCATAAAGCTGAAATAGGTTATTTTAAAACTAAAGCATTTTCATCCTCAGTCTGCTCCTTGGTGCCACTCAATTACAAAAGGCAGAAAGTGTGACATGCAGGTTGTCCAAAAATGCCACCTTTAAAACCTCTCAATCTGTTTAATACCCAAAGGCTCTTCTGCCATTTGACTGTAACATACAGCAGTGCTTTAAGATTGAACACTGGAATGATTTTTTTTTTAAATTCCAACCTCTTCCCCAGCAGACCCAGGAAAGCTTTTAACCACTGTCATTGAAGCTGGTGGCAAAATCGATAACTACAATTTTCTGGCAAATGTGCACATTCCTTAACTTTGCTTTCTAGTATATCAGAAACTTTCTCCCATTTTTCTGTGCCAGTTCAGGATCTTGAGATGTTCTGTCATTTGCAAGAAAACAAATTTGATTGTACTGTGGCTTAATACAAAATAATGAGCTTTACTAGTCTTACCCAGCCTTGCCACAGGTTTTTGTGCTTGAAATTTTGTTAGACTGGAGTGAGAGGGTTTTCTGCCTGAATGTGCCTGAAGGGGCATCCACCCCAGCATTTGCCTTCTGTGTCTTTTTCTGTCAACCCTGTTTTGTTATAATTTTGCAAAAATGCAAAGGGAGAAACTTTAGATCCAACAGATTTAATCAATAAAGATTTCAGTTTAGAAATGCTTGTAGCTAGAATTTAATACAGGGCTCAGATCATGATCTGAGAATCTAAAAAGAAGGGCATGAAAGCGATTTTTTTGAGGCTGGAATGTGTGGGTTTCTGGAATTTCTTATTCTGGGTAAGAAAGATTAATTGTGGCAATAATACAACTACAATACTACAGCTAATGATAACAAAAATACGTTAATTACGAAAATATCTAATGAAATTATAGTAATAATAATGGATGTTGAAGGCAGCTTAGAGGCTCTTTTCTGCCTTCCTCAGTTCCTCAGGGTGGTATGTCTAGACACTGCAATCCTCCTTCTGTTAACCATGTTAAGAGGGCCAAGAACAAAGCAAACTCTTGTTTTAACAGCAAAGACTGCTGAACATCTCTGTGTTTCTGTGATGGATATCTTGCAAGGTCAGCAAGGATTAGTCAGGTCCATTTTGCCCTCAGTCCAGTCTGGCAGATCGCACAGGTCTCAGGGCATTTGGAGCTCTTTCAATATGGGCTGTACATCTCCTTACTGCCTGCATAATGTCCTTCATCTCTCTTCACCAAATAAATGCCACTGCTCTACTCTCTCCACTGATCTTCTCATGCAGCAAAAACCCTTGAGCATTGCTGGGGAAGCAGTTCTTTTGACAGTGTGGAAACAACTGTGCATTCTATGGTCTTGCATTTCTTTCCCTTTGAGAAATTCAACAATTCTGTTTTAAAAACACATTTAAAATATTTTAATTTAAAGAAATGTATTTCTGACTGTTGTGGGTCGAACCTGAGTTGATGGACAGATCTTTCAACCAGTAGTGCTTATCAAAATTTACATATTTAGGCCCTGTGGAGACACAGGAAGTTCCCTTTTTGGGTTTAAGCCTTCCCATGGGGAGTGGGGGGAATATGGGCACCGGGCTCCGTCTCTTGGAGTGGCCCCGGGCCTCCCTCTCCCGGGGCATGGGCCCCAGGTGCCTGCGGGAGAACCCCTCAGAGCCGCGGGCAGCTGAGGAACAGCCACAATGGCTGCATGGCCGAGACCACCCGAAGCGGCTGCTGAGGACTGGCAAACCCTCCCTTCTCTCTACCCCCATCCCACGTGGCCC
>VZRV01003677.1:3096-13328 GCA_013398115.1 Falcunculus frontatus
TAAAATAAAATAAAATAAAATAAAATAAAATAAAATAAAATAAAATAAAATAAAATAAAATAAAATAAAATAAAATAAAATAAAATAAAACAGAAGTCAGTTCTATGAAAAGCTGACAGTTGCAAATGGTCTAAGCTGATATCAATGATGTGAAATCCTTCACCCAGCACAGCAGAAATCACCCCAGAATAAAAAATTCTTCCCGTTTTCTCTGTGGTTGTTTAGGTGATAAAGAAATGTTTTCCTCAAAGGAAAGGCCAGCACAGCTCAGCCGTGTGCTGTCATATTGACTGAAAACTGGGTGAAAAGAGCAGATTAATCCAGGCTGACAGACTCGAGCTGGGCTTTCAAATGCCACTGCTGCAGCAGGAGCAGAGTTTTCAGTCCCAGAAGATCTCAGAGTCAGCACTGGAGGTGTTCTTGTTATAACTCAGTTTTCCCCTGCTTCAAGGTACCATTTCCTATGAATACGAAAAAGGCCTCAGGAGGAATTTCTTTAGCTTTTGCAGCATTTTGTGAATGCTTTGTCTTTCCCATGCAAAGAATTTAAAACAATATTACAGTTTTGTAAACTTCTATTACAGTTTCGTAAACTTCTACACCTGCAGTTCTTTTTCAAGGATTGTTATGGTTTTAACTAGAAAAACATCTAGAAACTGAGGGTTCAGAACTTGGCCAATCCCCTCGAGGGGTGGATGGCCAAGGGATCAATTACTTTGTGCCATTCAATGTGCTTCTGCATATTAACATATAAAAGATGTTAAATATTCCAATAAAGCCCTTCTGCCCTTTCCTTACTTCAGATCTTTTGGTGCTTGGACCAAAGCATTCTTTGGCCCAAAGCATCGTTCTTTACACATTTGGGAGTTACAGTGACAATTTCCCCTTCTGCAATTCCTCATTCAGCACTTATTGGAACTGTTCCCCTCCAGGGGTGCCTCAGAGCATTCTCCAGAAAATCCAGCATTTCCAAAGAGTCCCTGGGCAAAGACTGGGACATGGAGCTGGGCTTGGCAAATCCACGTGCCCAAATCCCAGGATGGGTTGGGTTTGGGTTGGGAGAACCTTAAATCCCATCCACGGGCATCCCATGGGCACCTTCCACCATCCCAGGGTGCTCCAGCCTGGCCTTGGACACTTCCAGGGATGGAGCAGCCTCAGCTGCTCTGGGCAAGAAGAAATCCCAGAGCTGAGTGTTGGGAGCAGGACAAGAATCCCGAATTCTCATGGAGTGTTGTTGTCTGGCACCGTTTCAGCAGGAAAAACCAGTTCCATCCCAAAAGCAACAAATCCAGCCCCTCAGCAGGAGCTGCCCAGGGCCTGGATACCCCTGGGAGCACAGGGAGAGGAGCTGGAGTCCTGCAGGAGCTGGATTTGGTCCCTGGATGCTCCCAGGACTCTGAGGGAGTGGCACAATCCCAAAAAAACCCAGACACCACACAAAGCTGGGTTCTACGAGTTCCAAGATGAATCATTCACACCCAACCTGCTCCCACCACATAAATTCCCAAATATTTTTCTCCAGGAGTTGAATTCCCATCTCCTGCAGCACGGAATTCCAGACAACCCATAGAAAAGGATGAGCTTCCTGATATTTTTATGTACTAGCATCTACTTGCAACTTCCTTTCCCTTCAGCCCTGATGACTCCCAAGAACATGGAAACTCGGTTTTGTATTGATTTTCCTCCCACAATATAAAATTTATTATTCCCTGTTCTGTTTTCCAACAAAAAAATCCCGGGAAGCAGTGTTATCTCACAGTGAAGCACAGGGAAATCCTAGTGCTTAACGAGGATTTATCACAGTCAAGTGTTGGAGCAGAGGGGAAATTGACAAGAAAAAAAGGAGAAATAAATCTGATTTATCACATCCTGTTTGCATTTGTGATGGGCTCCTCCTGAGTGATAATCACGCTGAAAATAGAGATTTATTGCTTTTGCAACTGGGTTAAAATAGAACTGAGACTGAAATAACAGCAATTAAAGCCAGGAAAATAATTCACAGACTCGTTGCTGAAGAAGTGAAAGCTCCAGCTCTGCTCTCCAGCCCCTGCTGCCTTCAGGGGCATTGCAGGGACAGACTCGGTGTGGTTTGGGGAATTTTCCATTCCTCCAGGTTGATCCAGAGGATTCCCCTCAGGCACTGCTTGCACAGAACCAGAATTCCCTGTGAGCAGAGGTCCCTGGGCACTGCCAGGCTCTGTCCAGCCCTTTCTGGGAGGAAAAGCTGCCAGGGGTGAGGAGGGAGGGGGTTGTTCTCTGGGAACCCTCAGAGCACAGCCCCAGAATTCGATGTTCAAAGGTGCAAACTCTCCTCTCACACCCTGCAATCTCTGCCTGCTCCCCAGATCCTGATTTAGGAGCATTTCACAGCCCCCTCTCTTCCTTATTTAGGCCAACACGTTGTCCCAGAGTGCAGAAATCCTGGATATTTGTTCTGTTGGATAAAGGAACAGCCCAGATCCCTATTTCCATGGGTTGATCCCTATTTCCATGGGGTTTTCCCTGAATAATGAGCCAAGGTTGTTGTTTCCTTGCCAGAGCTGCACCTTCCCCTGTGCAAAGGCCAGCACAGAGTGGAGCTTCCAGAACTCTGTTATTTCCCAAGCTTTTCCATGACTTATTGATGTCATTCCAATTCTCCAGAGTTTCCTGGCTGAAATGAACCATGGACTTCTTGCTCTGTTTTGGGTATTCCTTCAAACACTGAAACCTCTTCAATCCTGTTTGGTTTATTGAGGGGGAAGTGGTGAGAATGATGCTAAACCTGTTCCTGCCAGCACAAATTGCTCTAAATTCCAGCAGGAATTACAGAACAGAATCCCAAAATATCCTCAGCTGGGGGGGGACCCATCAGGATCATGGATTCCAACTCCTGGCCCTGCCCAGAAACCAACCCCACCACTGGATTTCTAATATTTCCAAGAGCAGGAGAGAGCAGAAATGGCATTGAGCTGCAGGAACATCTCATAATTCTCACCTGTGTTGAACTCCCTTAGCTCCCACAGATACAGAAAACCAGTGACAAACCAGTGGCAGGATTTGGGGACAGCAGGAGGGGGGTCACAGAGTGCACACTTCACTTTGGACACCTCCAACTCCCCTCCTCAGCCCTTCTCCTGGTGTGGAATTGTTCCTCTGGAGCCTCATCCTGAGCTGATTCCCAGGTGAAACCACCTCCATTATTTCTGGGTTTCCTTGGGAATCTGGCCCAATCCCACAGCATCCCACCCATCCCAGTATCCCACCACCATTCCCCACAAAAGCCTGCAGCTGTAATTAGCCCAGAGCCTCATTACCTGCTGCAGCTCTTCCTTCAAGCAGAGGTTTTGCTCCCAGGGATTGCAACTTCCCTGCTCCAATGATTTATTGAAAAAAAAAAAAAATTCTCCTTTTCTTTCCCATACACAAAAATAGAATCAGAGCACAACAGAAGCACAGAGAAATACAAAGGGTGGCCTCCACGTACACATTGAATCAGCACCTAAAACTGTCCCTGGAAAAAGGTTCTGCAGTGGAGTGAGGTCCCTTCACTGAGTTATCCATGGATTTCCCTGCCCTGGGATCCAGGGGAGCCAGCACAGACCACTCTGGGGATGTCTGAAGCACCTGCAGCCTCCTGGGGTTCTGTTTCCCTGCATTTCCAGGGTCCTGCAGTGGCATTTTGTCCCAGGGGAAAATCGGGAATTCAACAAATTCCAGTTGGATCTGGAATTTTGTATCCTGGAGCAGAAGGAAATGTGGCTTCAGTGAAATTATTTCTTGCCCAGCTCTGAGGTCTGGTGTCTTCACGGGGTCTTGGGAAGGGTTCTCCAGCTCTGCCAGGCAGGAGTTTCTCCATCCTTGCCAGGTAAAACGTGTGCCCATTCCTTAGGGAATGAATATCCCAGTCCAGAGGCAGCTTGGAGCCATGGACAGGATCCTACCTGCTTGGAAAAGGAAACTGGGGTTATCATTTAAATGTCTTCTTCCTTGAAAGCCCTGGGAAAATAATAAAGGGAACAAAGAGATTCTGTCTGAAACATTTTAAATTCCATTGCAGAAATTTCATTCCTTCTTTTTTCGTTGTGAATTTTCTTGGATGAGGCTTTTTTCAAGTAGGGAATTAATAAAAAATAGATTTATCTACACAGACCCTCACAGGGTATTGGCTGACAAGTTCAGTTTGCTCTTTCCTTCACTCTAGATCTACTCAAGGTGGATATTTGTAAACCAGATTTTTTTAAACACAATTTACTACATTTTAGGCCAAGAAAAACTTACTTTGCACAGCTGATTCTTCCCTCTCACCAGGTACTCGGATCTCTGACACTTTTTAGGTTCTCAGCCAGTTTTTGTGGGGGTTTTTGGTTCAAATTTGCTTTCTAGCTCCATTATAATACACAAAAAACTTGAATTATCAGCTTTTTGTTTTGGATGCTCGATTAAATCTGAAATTCCTCGTGCAAGTTCTGGTCAGCTCCACAGGCTGGCATGGAGATGGGATTGTGTTTTGGGGAAAATAAAGGGCATTTGGTTAGAAATGCTGCAGAGGAGAGGGGGCTGGGTGACCTCTGTGCCAGCCTGGTGTTCCCTGGGAACAAATCCCGGGAGTGAGGGCACATTCCCTCATTCTCATGGAAACAATGGTTTGGGTTGGAAGGGACATTAAAACCCTCCAGTGCCATGGGCAGGGGACACCTTCCACTGTCCCAGGCTGCTCCAAACCCCGTCCAACCTGGCCTTGGGCACTGCCAGGGATCCAGGGGCAGCCACAGCTGCTCTGGGCACCCTGTGCCAGGGCCTCCCCACCCTTTGACTAAAGAATTTTTTCCTAATATCCAATCTAAATCTCCCCTCTTTTCGATTAAAACCACTGCCCCTTGTCCTATCCGTTGGTGTAAGAATTTATTCTCCCTCTTTTTTATGAGCTGTAAATACTGCAAGGGGCTCTGAGCTCTCCCTGGAGCCTTCTCTTCTCCAGGTGAACACCCCCAGCTCCCCCAGCCTGGCTCCAGAGCCCCCCTGAGCATCTCCAGGCACCTGTGGGACAGCCAGGCTGCAAACCCTTCACTCACCCCCCCAAACACAGCCGGGAGGGCTGGCAGGGAGCTCTGCTTTGCTCCAGGCTGTGGAAAGCTGCCCACGACACCGGCGTGGAGGGAGGTTAAAGCCTTTCCAGCGTTCTGGTGGGACGGGACAGGGAGAGAAGGAGGGAAGAAGGAGAAAAGGCCATCCCTAGGGCACCGTGCTGAGCTCAGCGCACCCACCCCCATCCCGCTGCACCTGTGGTACCAATCCTATATAAAAACTCACATTTCCGCCGTACAGAGACATCCCCCTCCCGTGCCCGAGTTCAGCTGGGGGGAGCCCGGTCAGGGCTGGCCCCCGGTGTGGCCGTAGCGGGCGGTGGCCTCGGGCGGGGGTGGCCGCGCCACCCTCTGGTCCCCAGCGCTGTCCCCGGCCGCCTCCGCCGCTCCGGCCCCCTCCGCTCTCCGCTTCCTCCTCCTCCTGAAATTCCCGTTGTCGAACATCTTCTCGCAGTTGGGGTCCAGCGTCCAGTAGCTGCCTTTGCCTGCGGACAGAAGGAGCCCGGTGGCGCTTCCGCCGTGCGCGCATCCCTCCGCTCCCAGCCCGCGCCTTACCCGGATCGCCCTGCTCCCTCGGCACCCTCCTGAAACAGTCGTTCAGGGACAGGTTGTGGCGGATGGAGTTCTGCCAGCCGGCCCTGCCTCGCCGGTAGAACGGGAAGTTCTCGGCCACGAACTGGTAGATCTGGCTGAGCGTGCGGCGGCGGCCGGGCGCGCTGTGGATGGCCATGGCGATCAGCGCCGAGTACGAGTAGGGCGGCCGAGCCGGGGACAGCGGCGACAGCGGCCAGCCCCGCTCCGCCCCCGCACCCAGCACGGCCCCCGAGGGCAGGCACGGAGCGGCGGGGCCGCCCGGCCACAGGTACGGGTTGGCAGCGGGCGGCTGCGGGGCCGGGAAGGGACCCGAGCATCCCGCGGCATCCCGCGGGTCCCGGCCGGGCGGCGGGGCCGGCCCGAAGGGGTGCATGGTCCGGGCCGGCTCCGAGACCGCCCTGTTAAATACCACGGGACCCCCGGGGCCTCACGAGTGGGGTCGGCAGAGACCCCTCCCTCCCTCCGCCCCGCCCGGCACCGCCCCGCAGGTGCGGGGGAACCGGAGCGGGGACAGGGGACAGGTGTCGGGACAAGCGGGGGAATTTGGGAATGGCAGCCGGGGGGGGCTGAGCACAGCAAGGACGTGGAGCTGCTGGAGAGAATCCAGAGGAGGCTCCAGGATGATCAGAGCTCTGCTGGGAGGGCTGGGAGTGTTCAGCCTGGGGAGGAGAAGCTTTGGGGTGACCTCAGCGTGGCCTCGCAGCGCCCGATGGAGCTACAGGAAAACTGGAGGGAAAATATTTGTAAGGGATGGGGGGACAGGACAAGGCGGGATGGCTTAAAAATGACAGAAAGGAGGTTTCAAAGGGATATTAGGAAAAAAATCTTTAGTCAAAGGGCGGGGAGGCCCTGGCACAGGGTGCCCAGAGCAGCTGTGGCTGCCCCTGGATCCCTGGCAGTGCCCAAGGCCAGGTTGGACATTGGGGCTTGGAGCAGCCTGGGACAGTGGAAGGTGTCCCTGCCATGGCAGGGGTGGCACTGGATGGGATTTAAGGTTCTTTCCAGCCCAAAGCACTCCGGGATTCTATAATTCTATGAATTTGGGAAAACCAGACCTGGCTGATTCCACCTTCTGTGTCCTTCCAGCAAAGGGAGCAAAGGCACAAGAGCCTCGTCCTGTAGTGAGGGAATGACCAGGAAGTCAGGAAAAGGGATAAAGATGGGTAAACATCTTTTGCACGTAGCAAAATTAGAAATAACCAATTTTTATCACGAGGTTTATCTGAATATCAGTTAATTCAGGCATAATTTAAGAAGATCTGCCTTAAATCTCAAAAGTGTGAGGGGAGATATTTCTTCCATTTCAGTGAAATGAGTTCGGGAAAGAATGTGACCCCAAATGTTATTATTTAATTCTATAATATTAAATATTATAGAATTGATATTAATTATATATATTTAATAATAATTTCCCTGCTCCCAACGATCACCTGGAGACATCCAGCAGCAAATTGAGCTCCAGGTATCACAGGCACGGCTGCTGTGGGTACTGCTGCTTTGTTTTCCGTGCCATTTCCTGTCTGTGATATTATTTCAGTCACTACCTCATGGCAAACCTGACGTGGGTTTGGCTGGACTTTTGTGGAAGTTGGAGACATCTCCCATGCAAACAAAAGAATTAAATTCGTGTATTTTCTAAACATCCCCATTTACAAGGCTGCAGAGAGCTCATTAAATTGCCCCTTCTCAGCTGAGCTGACACCCGAGGACACAAAAATTCACATATTTGTTAACACTGGCTTCTTTTTCCTTTGCAGAAACCGCTTTTCCCGGGAAGCAGCAATCCCTGGGAAACACCCGAACACAATTTAACTCCTTGGTGATCTTTAACTCACAGGAAAAAAACTTCGCGCTATGAAACGCGGAGTTTTCGCAACTTTTTTCCCCCTTATTTTAGCATTCCACCTGGATTCTCCAGGCGAGGAATGTGTCGGGTGCCACGATCCAGAGGCTTTTGCGGTTCCCGAGGATGTTTCCAACCCTGCGGTCGCTCAGCAGGACCTTTTCCAGCGGCTTTTCCATGCGCGCGTGCTTCATCCCCCGCATCCCGAGGGATGCTCCCGCTCCCCGCCGCACCCGACAAATAACGCGACTCACCCCAAAAGCTGCATCTGGAGTTATCCCGGGGTCATTCCCGGGATGAGGCAGAGGGATGGGTGAATCGTGGGGTGGCGATGCCATCTAGTGGCACCGGGAGCGCCTCCCGCTGCTGCTGGCACCGATCCCTGCGGCCCGTGCCACAAATGCTCCCCAAAAATGGGGTGTGAGAGAGCCAGCGTGAAATTCCCAGGCGTATTTCCAACCAGGAATGGGCTGCGAGGGATCTTAGAGCTCATCCCACTTCCACTATCCCAGGTTGCTGCAGCCTGGCCTTGGATATTTCCAGGGATGGGGCAGTCACAGCTTCTCTGGGCACCCTGTGCCAGGGCTTCGCCCCCTCCCAAGGAAGGATTTATCCCTAATATCCCATTTCTCTGTCAGTTCGAAGCCATTCCCGCTTGTTCACAAATCCTTGTGGAAAATATCCTTTCAAATTCCAATTATTTCTCTCCAGGCTCGGTTATTTTTCATTTCCAGCCAATCTGAGACCCCACATATCCTGAGAATGCCCTGGCACAGCTCAGGATTTGGGGGCAGTGCAATTCCTCCTCCTGGCACTGTCTGTGATCCTACAGATTTTGTTGATGGGAGCGGAATCAGCTCCTCTGCATGGAGTGGCAATGAATTCCCTGTTTATTCCTCCACTCAGAATACAGCAATCCTGAAGGAGGGGAGTGAACAGGGGCTGCTTGGGAGATATAAATACAGAAATTCACCCCAACAAAGCATTTCTGACAAATCTGATTGAAATGGGCGTGGTTTGCCCCAAAAGCATCAGTCTGGTTTCTCCTGGAATAGCAGACGTGGGAATAAACTCCTCTTATTTAAAATAGAAATTGGTGAGGAGTGAAATACAACCACATGGTGAGAAAGAACCAACGAGCCTTCTAAAAAAGTATCCAGAGTTTATCAGAACAGAAAGAAATACAGAAAATACCATAAAGTGTAACCCAAATATTATTTTGACTTCACAGCTTCATCTGGTCCGACAGATATCAGCTGCAAATTGACATTTTTCAGGTCAATTGTGACAATTTTTAGGTAACAAAGGGACATTTTTCAGGTCTGTGGCAATGAATGAAAGTAACTCTAAAATTAGAATTCAAATAATCCCAGCAATTCTGGTTTAATCCTGAAATGCATCTCTTCAAAAGAAACCACTGAGAAAAGTCCTCTGGAATTTGTCACATTTCAGTTGCACTCTGTATTCTCATTTCTTTCTGTGTCTGACTCCCACCAGATGAGGCAAGAGAAAATTCACCTGCATTTTTCAGCCTTTCATGTCTCAAAATGAGAGAATTTGCATAAACCAAAGGGTTTGGCACCAAATTCAGCTCCTCAGGTATCGCATTTGGATTATTCCAATTTCTGCACCTGGCTAAATCATTTCACATGGTTTCATTTCTGTGCACTTCGGGTCCTTCATGAAAATTTATTGGATTTCATCCATTTTTATCCCCCTCCCTTTATCAGAGTTTGCATTTCAATACTGAATTCAATCAGTTCATTTCCTCCCTGCCCACTACCAACAAAAGTTGTAAGAACAATTCCTGTTCAATGAAAAGCTTTGGAATGTTCTTTCAGAAATTTTGGCAACTTAAAAAAAAAGAAGAATATTAGAGCTCAGCTTTCCTCTTGCATTTATTGAGGTTTCCCCTCTGGTCTTTCGTGGATTTTGTCAAAGTTTAACAAATTCAGGTCAAATATTGGGAATTAATCTCTGCTTAAGAAAACCAGGATTTAATTTAAAGGGAAAAAAAAAGAGGAACCACCAACATTATTTTAACATTTCTGACGTTTACCACATACATAAATTGTCCCTTATAAATTTGTACACTGCATATATAAATTGCTGCTTTTACATTTACTACATAAAATATTTAAAATATATTTAATATTGAAATAAATTTTAAATATTCTATATTTAAAATAGAGCTCAGTTCTGCTCCTTTCTGAGCAAAAGATTCCAGCTTGACAAGCATAAGGATAAAATCTTATTAATAACCTCACACCGTGACAAGATCTCACATTTCTTCATTAAGTTTCCCTTCAATCTACTCCAGACTTTGGTCTTTTTTTTTCCTTCTCATTAAAATGATCACAGCTCAAGCCCTGGAATTCAGAAGCAGCTGCATGGAAAAACAAATTCCCTGCAGCATCATTAAGGAGCAAAGGGGATGCAAATCATTCACCACAATTGGAAAATGAGAATATTCCAGTGGGCAGCTCCAGCCTGGTTCTCTTTGCCTCCCCCAATATTGAGATATGAAGAACCTGAAGGAAAATCTGTATAAAAAACCATAAATCAATGCATTCACCACCTCTATTTGTCTTTTTTGCCCATTAATTACATTTTTTCCTCATTACCAAGAGTTATTTTTCATAATAGTAAATAAAATATTAAATAATTATTTAATTAAATAATAAATATTAATTATTTAATATGAAAATATTCTGGGATTATATATT
>VZRV01003707.1:0-15749 GCA_013398115.1 Falcunculus frontatus
AAAATGTTCCAAAAAATCCAAGACCTAATTTTCTGTTGGTGTCTATTAAGTGTGATAATTGCAATAGTGTCATGGATGTTCCTAAATCACGTGGTTATTACCACTGGCTGAGGAGGAAGATTACTCCATCCTCTTTCTGCTCTTGTTCCCTTTGACCAAGGACCAGGTTTCCAGCAGAGCAGTGGAGCTGTCCCAGTTCTGAAAGCAAACCCTTCCACAGGGTGGGGGGAGGAAGGAAGGAAAGAGGACTGGACTGCAGAACCAAATAGGTTTGGGATACAGTTAAATAAGAGAAAATTGGATTGCAGGTTAGAAGTAAATAAGAATGTCAAGAAGATCCATGTTGGTCATGGATCATAGTGGGTTCCAGGTAGGACAATAAGTCCAGGCATGTCTGGGAAAAAAATTAAAAGTCTTCCCAAGAGTGACAGACCTCAGGATTGGGGAACAATATATAAATAGGAGACAAGTGATAAAAAAGCGGAGGTGACGATAAGGGAATACAAATGAAGTGACTGGAGAGAGGGGAAAACCACAATCTCGCGTTGTTTACACACTCAAGCCAACAAATAAACAGGTTTTGTATCCCTGTGAACTTTTAAAACCTGTCCAGAAGTGATGCTGCTCCTTTTTCCACCTGCCAGATACCATTCCATGGTACATATCCCAGTGCAGTTTGTCTTTGTTCCAGTCCCTCCTTCACATGAGGATTCAGCCCCAGACACTCCACTCCACACCTCAATTCAGTCCACTTCAGGAGTTTCCACCTATATCTGGAATTTAGCATTGCTTGTCCAATCAGGAGTTTCATTTATCCTGCCTCACTTAGAAATGAGCTCAGAATAAAATATTGATTGTTCTGTAAACTTGATCCCATCATCCTCCATTGGCTTTGGAAGTTTCCATAGAGATGACATTTTCTGCTATGGCTTGTACCATATTCCAGTTCCAGCTGGGCTGCAGAGCAGCAAAAGAAGCATCAGAAAGGAAGCACCTTCTGCAAATTCCCAGAAAAAAAATAGGTTTAATTTCTTTAATATTTGATTGGGTAACGAATCATTCCCAAATGCCTTCATGATCACAGAACTCCATCTGGATGCATCAGATAAATAAAATATGATAAAGGATCTGTTCCCACAGCTGCTGGGGAACAAAGAACCCAAGTGTAAAGACCTTTTCCTGAGCCAGAGAAGGCGGAGAGGATTCATTTACAGTTATACACATACTCACCAGAGAATTCCCTTCTAAAATCAGGACAGAGGGCCCACTGAAAAATGCAGAGGCTCTTGCCTCTCATGTGACATGTGCAACACCAAGCTTAGGATCAAGATGTGTGATGTGAAAATACTGGGCTCATTGGGAAAAAGGGTTTCCTTCCAGCAGAGTTAAGAATTCCATCATTTGCCCCTTTTTCATGCAGACTAAACCACAGGAGAACTCCCACNTGGGCTTTAAGATGCCTCCAACCAAACCAGTCTGGGATCCTGTGATCCTATGATCTGAAAAAGGAAGCAAATGTTTTGCTAATGGTGCAGAATTAATGTAGAGCAGAAATATCCTGTTTCATCCCAGTGAGGGGGGTTTGTGGTTGCCCTTTGCAGGGCTGTCCAGGAGCAAGGATGAAAAAGTTGGGTTGGAGAGGACTTCAAAGCCCACTCCATCCTCCCCCCTGCCATGGGCAGGGACACCTTCCACTAGCCCAGGCTGCTCCAAGCTCCATCCAACCTGGCCTTGGACACTTCCAGGGATCCAGGGGCAGCCACAGCTTCTCTGGGCACCCTGTGCCAGGGCCTCCCCACCCTCACAGGGAGGAATTTCTTCTGTATCTATAGAATCATAGAATGGTTTGGGTTGGAACGGACCTAAATGATAATCTCATTCCAATCCTTCCTTCCACATTATTCCAATATATTGATTGATTGATATCCATAGAGTGGAATCAATGATGCCTCTTTAACCAGGAAAGGGGGCAAAGAAAGGTGGAATATTAGAATATTATAGGATAAAAATAAAAAAGCCACACACAAAACCACCCCAAACCAAACCAACAAAGAAACAGATGAAAAAAAGGGAAAAAATTATTCCTTTTGATACAGGAATGGAGAGCAGTAACCGAATTATTAAGGAACAGATGGGAAGGAGCCATAAAAATCTAACTTGTAATGAAAAAAAAAAAAAAGGTGCTATTTCGGGAACTAGGACTGTGTTAAGATTGGTACTGCAGAGGCTGCCTGGGATCTGGCCCACAAGGAGTGAACATCTGTGTTCTGTGGGTGGGCTGGAGTCCATGGATTTGTACAGATCTCCTGCTACGATGTGAGAAGGAATATACTGTCATGCTGGGTGGCATTTGAGATCCACTGGAATAAGATAAGGATAAATTGGTATTTGTTAGCTAGGAGACCAAGCAAATAAACAAACTCCAAGTGCCACACGCTGCATTTGACCTGAGGGCCTGAAGTGTTGACTCCCAGGACTCCTCCATGGGCTCCCTCCCATCCCAAAATCTGCAGCCAAAATCTGCAAGATGGTTAATAATTTTGGTTTGTTGGTTGTTTTTTTTTTTTTCAACAACAGCAATGGACTGAAATGTTCTGCTTTAGTCAGGAAAGGCTTTTCCAACTGCAGCTGGGACTGTGGAGGGTTAGAGCTGTCTGCATTTTGATTCATCGTTGTTAATCCAATATAAACCCAAGCTTTTTGGTTGTCTTTAAGGTGATAGGAAGAGTTAATTGTCTCTGTTTGAAATTTCTTATTCTTCAGTGCAACATTGGGACTAAAGATAGCACCAAGGGAATATATCCATCCCTTTTTATCCAGCCTTTTGCTCAGGAATCTTGCAAGGTAAAAAACATTCATCAGCAAGAATGAACCCTGACGATACAATACAGAAATTAGTCTGAGCATGCAGTGAGAGATAAGTTACCTTTTCAAGAGCAGGGGAAAGAAAGGAAAAATGAAAAATACTTCTGCTGTAATCAGTGAAACCGGGAGTCATTCCTGATTTCCAGTAATTTGAATGTTTCCACAATAGTCTCTGTCATCTTAAATAACTGTTAGGGAAGGAGACTGCTCATGGGACAAATATATTGGTGAAAAATTATAGTTCTTGCTTCAGATTCCAGTAAAAACTTGGATGAAATTCCTGAAGAAATTTAACCAGGCCCCATTTTTACTGATGCAAAAATTACAGTAACGATGGCTCCGTTTTAGTTCAATGTGAACATCCCATGGAAATTCTTTGGAAAAGGGAATCTCAGGGATTTTGTAGCTGCCAGGACATGTCTGATCAGAAAATGAAGTCTCAGACTTGCTCACAGTTCTCTAGTGTTTTCTTTGCTAAAAACAGGTTTAAACACGAGATCTTAAGAATCTCATGCAGTACTGGGAAATCATAGGAAGCATTTCCCAGGCTCACCATGGAGGTGGGAATTGCTGTGTCTTCAGCTGGCTTTGGCTCAAGGTTTTAGTCCCTGAGTTTGACTTTCATGAGCTCACATTAAATAAACTTGAACAGGACCACTGGCTCATAAAATCCTTTTGGGTTGGTAGTCAGCTCCACAGAGGTAAATGATGGAATAACAAGGACTTTGACAAGGTCTTTGCATTTCCACAGAAGAACTATCCAGTATTATTTTATTCTTCTGGTAAGGTAAATAGAAATTTTCTGCATTATTTTTAATTGAATGGACTCATGCCAAAAACCTGACTGTCAGAAATCCCTTTTCCTATTGAAAAGAAGTAAGCCCCACATGCTGCTGGCGGCAGCAGCTAAGAAAAGAAAACCAATTAAGCCCAGATTAAAATAATTTTCCATTCCAGGAAAATCTGAGAATTCAAAGGTTTGTTTGTTGGGGTTTTTTTCTCATTGAAAGACTCTGTAATTTAAAAATATATAAACAATTACCCAACAGTGGGGAAAAGGTGAGCTCTGATAAATCAAATGTTCTCTCAATAATTTTGAAATATAAGGTATTTATATAGATTTTAACTGACTGATTTTACTGCAGTAATATATTATTATTTATTTGATTATGATATTCTAGTAATATCCAGGTCAATATTTAGAATATTTTAAAGGCCTAACTTCTTTTGCAGTTTTCAGTCAGTACAATTTACAGTGTCAGATTTTTTACTTCCTTTCACCTTAGAGAAGCATCAGTGTCTCCAAAGAGGATTTCTGAAATATTTCTAACGAGATGTAGGACTTACAGCCATGTCTGTTTGTGTGAAGTCATGGGAAACCCTTGGCTGATATAAATCTTACTGAGTTTTAGTTTCTTGTTTATCACATAACTTTGGGCATTTTTTTCATTACCATAGCTTTTGGATTTAATTTTTTTTTTTAATGCTAAGTACATTGTTCCATTTAATCCTGGTCATTAATAACCTATAATTTTATTCATGGAATAAAACAGGCAGACAACTGAAACTTGGGAAAATGCAACCACATGACATGAAATGAATTTTTCTTTTTCTTTTTCTTTCTCTTTTTCTTTTTCTTTTTCGTTTTCCTTTTTTTTTCTTTTTCTTCTTTTTCGTTTTCATTTTCTTTTTTTTTTTTTTCGTTTTCATTTTCTTTTTTTTTTTTTTCGTTTTCATTTTCTTTTTTTTTTTTTTCGTTTTCATTTTCTTTTTTTTTTTTTTCGTTTTCATTTTCTTTTTTTTTTTTTTCGTTTTCATTTTCTTTTTTTTTTTTTATGCCTGTCCCAGGCTTGGCATAGAACTGTGTAGGTTTTGTATTTATGTCTATAATATATACATTGTATAATGGTAGAAACTCCAGGGTCAGAAAAACTCAGAAACCTTTGGCTTAGTGTAATCACTTGGGTTTTGTTCAGAGCAGTTCAGGATCTGCCATAGCTGCAGTGGTGGAAAAACGTTCTCAAATTCTCTTCTGTCTGAAGAGTTTAATTCCACATCTTTTGATTATTGATTATGCTTTCCATTTGTATAATTCTACGAGATTAAATGCAGCACAATGTCTCAACCTTGACCTTCACTGGAATTAGGCTGTTGCATTAAACAAGTGATAAAGCAGTTTAATCATTAGTGGATGTGGGGTTTTCTACCTAAATTTTCCCATTCCTGTGCTAAATACAAAGACTATGGATGTTTCTGAGATATCTAACTTTGGTTAATTACCTTAAGTTTGTTCATTGGCAACTGAGGCAAACAAAATGAAGCCTTCCAAAACTCCTGGGCTTATCAGAATGTTAAAATAGCTTTTAAATTAAGATAGCAGATGAGAATTTATCTTCTGATCTTTGAAACCACTCATCATTTAGGAAGAAAAGAAAGCTCTAAGTGAGGGAAAACAGTTTATTTCTTCATCAAGGAGTTTAGATCCTCCAAAGGGCACTGCTCACATCAAGTAGAGCTTTTTAATTAAGCTCACTAAACAAACGCTAAATCTTTCTGAGCAAGTATTTATATTCAGTGAGCAGCACTCCTGCCTTTGTTAAACATTGATTAATGTCACAGGCATCTCACATGCAATATTTTAGGAAGATCATTAAGTCTGATTATTAAGTCTGGGAGCAGCACACAGAGCAGAAGGGGCTGGTGCAAAGTTTCCAGGCTTCTTCTACAGGCACTTCTCTGGGAAGTGGTGACTGTGGGGGGATGAATGAGAAAATCTGTGGGGTCTTTGCAGGACCCCAAGAACCTTAGTGGGTGTTCCTACAGAGGAGCAAAGAAAGGGGACAGTGATAAAATGGGAACTCCTGAGGTGTGGGAGGCTGAAGATTCCCTACTTTTGGTACTATGAATCTCCTTCCCTATCCTGGGTTCAGCACAGGGACCACAAAGCTCTGGGGCTGAGGGTCCAGGTTCTGGTGACAACTCCTTGATCCTGCTGGGGAGGGCCAGGTTGGTCCTGGTGGTTTCTGCTCCCTTCCCATATGTTTTGAGGGAAGGCCGCCCCTGACAGATGAGTGGGATCACACCTATTGTTTCACCTCTCTCCTTAACAGCCATTGCACAAGAACCTTGCTCTGGATACACAATTATATTACTGACCTTTAAAGTCCTGCCAGCACACTCCTGACAGGTGTTGAGGAAAAGACGGCACATTTTCCTGGGATTTTTCTTCTCCCCCCCCCAGAAATAATATGTGAAAAGCTTCACCAGTTTTTCACAGCTGTATTAGTATTTTTCCTATTAATGTCAACCCGCATTGCTGTATTTTTTAATTGCCCTTTCTTAATCACATCTCTTTGGCTGAGATTAACATTTGGCAGCAGAGTGACTTGGCAATAATTCCTGAGGAATTGTTTGCCCACACTCCCATAACATTCAAAAAGATCCGTTTGTTCATGTTTACCTGGCAAAGTATTGAGTTCAGACATGGGAATTCTCTTATGTAAAAAGTAGTGCAGACTAGAATATAATCTTTCATGTGCTGTGCTAAAAATTATAAAAAATAAAATAAAATAATAAAATAAAATAAAATAAAATAAAATAAAATAAATGTCTTCATTTAGATTAAAGTTTTGCATGCTATTTTCTCTCTTCCTGGTGTTCTATTAATGGAATTTGTTCTTGCATGCTCTAGACATTTAAAATCTTTTGTGCATTCCAGATACGTCAAAACAAAATTAAATACAATCGAAACCTGTCAATCCTCATTGTTTACTACCTCCTATTCCTTTTCTTTCACAAATAATTTAAGGTCATCAATATGCAGATGTGAATTTTAAAAGCAACGGCTTGTTAATCAACTTTTAGCTGAATTTTTAAAATTCACATTCCTTGTGGAGAAGGAGTGAATCTGCTATAAGATCCTCTTTTCTTTACAGATTAAGCCCACCTTTTCACAAAACAATTTGCCTTTTCTCTTTTTTTTTTTTTCCCCCACAAAAATTATACCACACATAATCTCACCAGGAGGATTACACAGGACAGGCATTTTCCCTCAAGGAAGTTGCAGTTGGGGCCAGACCATTTTCCCCAAAAGGTTTGTGCATATTTTGGTCGTTAAAACATTTCCTTTTTTAAAGAAAAAAACCCCAACAACAAGAACAAAACGCAAACCAAACCAAATGAATAAATAAACACAGCCAAAAAACCACACAAAAACACCCAAACCAAAAACAAATCCTCCAACAAGCAGAAAAATCTCCCATCAAAAATTATCAATGAAATTGTGCCAGTTTAAGACCTAAAGCTGATAGAGAGAAGGCAAAAAAACAACTAAGGAATCTAAAAGCCAGATCTGTCACCAGTGTGGTTGAAATACCACATCTTTGTGAATAGATACAGCTGCATTATAGGTAAAAAATTAAATAAAATCCAGGGACAGAAATACTTCTCATGCTAAAAGTTTAATGCAGTCTTGTAAAATGTGAGTGGGAAATGTTATATAAGCTGGACGAAGTGTGTTAGCTATGGAATCAGACAAACTCTTCACTTGCCACTTTTGCATTTTGGAGCTTAATCCCCCAAAACAGAAGCAGGAAAATGGTGAGGCACTACCAGGGTGTTGGATGTTGAGTTGCAGTAGAGAATGTCTGACACGCTTGGAGGTGAGACCCTGAGCCAGTGTCAGGAGAGAGAGGTGAAGTCTGGTTTACCTGCTCTCTGAGCACTCATAGAATCATGGAATGGTTTGGGCTGCAAGGGACCTTAAAGCTCTTCCCAATCCATCCCCTGCCATGGGCAGGGACACCTTCCACTAGCCCAGGTGGCTCCAAGCCCCGTCCAACCTGGCCTTGGACACTTCCAGGGGTCCAGGGGCAGCCACAGCTTCTCTGAGCACCCTGTGCCAGGGCCTCCCCACCCTCACAGGGGACAATTCCTTCCCAATATCCCATCTAACCCTGCCCTCTGGCACTGGGAAGCCATTCCCTGTGTCCTGTCACTCCATCCCTTGTAAACAATCTCTCTCCGTGTTTCCTTTCGACTCCTTCAGGCCCTGCAAGGCCACAGTGAGGTCACCCCAAAGCTTCCCTTCTCCAGGCTGAACAATCCCAGCTCTCCCAGCCTTTCCTCCCAGCAGAGCTGCTCCATCCCTCTGATCATCCTGGTGCCTCCTCTGGACTGGGTCCAGCAGTTGTCACAATATTTTGATTAGGAAAGAACCTTCTTATTCAACAAAATCTGAATTTATTTCACTGGCTTACTCTTACCCCTGGAGTTTGTTTCCACGGTTATCACCTCAAACCAATTCAGTGGTTTGTTGGAGCATATGCTTCATCCTTAATCTTGTTTTCCTCTGAGGTAAACAAATTCAAATGAAGTGTTGTGTGCAGATAAACTTTGAGATCCTTGCTATCCAGAAGGGATCTCAGGTCTTGAGTATGTTTCCCTTCAAACTAAAAGTGCCAATTGTATCTGATTAGTGGTGGCAGATGGTCAGGATAAAGTTTACCGTAAACACATTGACTCCGATTCTGCTTCCCAGCAGTGCCTCCATGAGCCTGCTCGAAGAGATTTTCACTCTGATTAAAACTTTCAGCTTCTATACACACCTATTTAATCCTCTTAACTTTCACACATGGTTTTAATTCCCCTTCTCCTTAAGTATCAGACTCACCACAAGGGCTTGTATTTTTGTCATGGCGCAAACAGCTGCAAGAACAGCTCATTTAAAGTTTGTGAGGCAGGATGGGTTACTGCAGGTGCAGAACAATTTCCATTCAAGGGTTTCTATTCACCAGTGTTCACACAGCTCACACATCAGCATAGGCTCTGCTCCTCCAGCCCAGTTAGGACCAGCATCATGGACCTGGGGCATTCACATCCAGCTGCTTTATATTAAATAACAGGACAAGAAGGAGTGCCCTCAAGGTGCACCAGAGGAAGTTTAGATTGGATATCAGGAAAAATATCTCTATGGAAAGGGTTGTAAAGCACTGGAGCAGCCTGCCTAGGGAAGTAGTGGAGTGACCATCCCTGGAAGTATTCAAAAACACGTGGATATGGCACTTGAGGACACAGATTAGTGGTGAACATGGTGGTGCATCTGGGCTGATGGTTGGGCTTGGTGATCTTAGAGGTCTTTTCCACCCTTAGGGATTCTGTGATTCTGTTGTCCAGCCCTTGCTGGTGTCCTGGCCCCTGAATGTGATGATCCCACTGTCGGCCCAGACACTAAAAAGATCTCAGAAAACCATGTATGGATATTCCCCGAGAGAACTGGAATGGGAATTGTTGCAGTTGTCATGGCTGCCGTGGAAGCGAGTGGTGGACCACAAGACCTCAACCCCTGGTGGACAGCCACTGGGGGCACTGAGGTCTGACTCCTCTCCCTGAATAGGGTGACTTTCCACAAGTTTTCGGGCTACTGTTTGAATTTGAGATTGTATTGGTTTGCTTATTCCCCTCCCAGCTTTATGTAAGCATTCTTTACATATGTATTCCTTCTGTTTAATATGCATCAGGTCTGCAAAGTTCTTTAAAGCTCGACACCCCATTGGGTCTTCTACCTTGCTCCCTCCTCCTTGTTATCCCCATTGGTTGTTTACCTGTTCATTCCACCCTTCTCCAACTCCCCAATTGGTTGCATTCCCTTTCTCCACCCCTTGTGTACCCTAGTATAAAAACTCTGGACCCTGCCCTCAGACTGTCTTTTGTCCCTGAACCCTCCAGTCGAATAAACGTCCTGGAACTCATACAAGAGACCCCTCTCGTCCTCTTTGCCTCGGCTGCCGCGTGCTTTCAGCAGCAGTTTGGGGTTTGCTCCTTAGACGAGGAGCCAGCTACAATCACTCGCAGCATCGCGTGGGACATCTGCAGGAAGGACACCGTGCACCCTTGAGATGTCCTGAACAGCGTCAGGGAATGGAGTGCTCTTTGCACTATTTCACCAGTTTTCTACCTGGATCACTATCACTTCCCAAAATGTGTCACAAGGGCTCAAAATTGTTAACAGCTCTGTGTATTTGCTTCTCCCCAGCACATCCTTAAACCTTGAAAGAAACAACTTGAAGGAAACACCACCCCCTGCCATGGGCAAGGACACCTTCCACTATTCCAGGTTGCTCCAAGCCCCATCCAGCCTGTCCATGAAAACTTCTAGGGGTGGAGCAGCCACAACTTCTCTGGACATGAGAGTCCAACACCCTCTGAAGTGTTAGACATTTCCCACGAGGTTTAGAGTTTCACACCAAATTTCCTTGTTTGGAGCTATTTGAAACCAAGCCACACTTGGGAGGTTCCTGGGCCCCCCCACTGAGCTCAGGAGTAGCTCCCAGCCCTGCTGTGGAGCAGGCAGAGGGATCAATCAGGGCAGAGCTGGTGCTCCAAGGAGCCCCACCATGATTCCTCTACAGAGCCACTAAAGGAACTCCAGTGGCAAAAGACACTTCCAAACGTTACCATGTTAATACTTAAGTTTTGCAATATTCATCATTCAAAGAATTTGGTAAAGATGGGCGTCACCTATGGAATACCACAGGTTCTGGGGTCGTAAACAAAGCAGTTTTCTCTTTCTTAATAGGCTGGTAAAAAGAACTTAATATCCATAAAATTTAATAGGCACAAAACCAGACAAAAGAGAGAAGGGAACCCAAAGCACTGTAAGAAACACAGCTGTAATTGCAGTGCTGGCTCGGACAGCTTGGAGACATCACTAAATCCACGGGTTCCTGATTGCCTGTGGAAAAATGTAAAGCAGGAAATTTTAGAAGGAAAAATCCAAGAAATGAGATAGAGTAAATATTTTCTATATGGTATAAAATGTTAAGAGAAGCTTAAGGAGTTTCTAAAATGAAAACTTGTAAATTATGAAGCTGTTTTCAGCAATGTGCTATCCTCATAAATTTGCCACTGACAGCAATTTAGTAATTACTGTTCGATATACTTGAGGTATGGGAAGAGTTTACAATGCATTGCCATTAAAATTGAAGATTTTCCTACATAACAGACTGAAGTGTGATAAAAACGCCAGCATTTTGACCAAAATTTCTCACTAGTACAGCATAAACCCCATCCAATATGCAAACACTAATCTTATTGTTGAACTTCGGGGTGATTAAATCACCAGAGGTGGAGAGAGGGATAATTCCCTGGTTGGAGGAGATTAAAACAGGAAGAGGAGAGGGCTGCAGGTGAACAAGACTATTCAAATGAAAGCAGCAGAAAGGAAGAAGCAACACCGTGGAAGAAATACCACTGGTTTTCAGTGGGAAGGGGTGACGTGAGTTCCTAGTCTGGGTTAAAAAATCAATGGTATTTGTAATTTTAAAGTCATGGAATTTGAGATACATTAGTGTAATCCTTCCCATTTTTCCTTCCTCTTCTTCCTTCTAAATGAGGCTCAGACACGCCCAGATTATTCAACCTTTTATTTAAATACATTTTTCTTCCAGTTCACTCTGGTTTCTGTAGCTCTCCTGTATAGCTGGTAGTATGTCCAAGATACCAGAGGTTCATGTATTTGTGCAAAATAGATCCAAATTTTGGTGTCCAATGGGGTTCTGTCAGATTTAACTCCACAAAAAAACTAATATAGAAGATTGTAGTTGAACCACAAATGAAAGCTGATGAATTATATTCCGGCAATCTAAATATTAATTGGGCTAAAATTAAGTTTTAAGCTCTACAAGTAAAAATTTTACCATTTGCCTTGTACCAAAATTTTGAGTTGTAAGAAGATTTTGACTGTAATTACAGGCACATGCATGGAAAACCCTGGGCATATAACAAGGAAATAAACCAATTTATTGCTCCAGTCAAGGCACTTCTAAGGGATTCTTGAAGAGTTTCCAATGCCCAATCATTCATAGTTTGATAGCTAATAAATCTTATATCAGAAATAATTCATCCATGAAGCCACGTTTGGGTCCCTCTGACTACCTGAGCTCCTCTAACCGAATAGTTTCACTCTGCAAGTTATAAGAAAAGAATACCTCTTTTTTTTTCCCTCCTGGTTGTTTAAACAAGGGCTCCACATGGTGAGGGATTTATATTTTATCCTTAATCAAAGCTACAAGAAGCAGTCAACTTCACCTTATGATAGGGAGGGAATGGGGATTTGAACAGGATTCAAAGTAGTGAAAAGCATGAAGAGATTAATGATTAGGAAAAGAAAACAAAGTAGGAATGATTCCTGGAAGATGTGAGTTTAATGAATTATTGGAAAGAGGAGGGAGAGGGCACTTGGCAAAAAGACACAGAGTTTAATGTTCATTGTGCATTAACATTAGCGGAATAATAGCACAGAAGGGCTTTAGAGATGTAACGAAGAAATACATAATCCCAGAGAAGAGTTCAGACCTGAAATGTTCTTATCTGGAATGGCTATGTGGGAAGTCTATTAAGTCATAAGGGTAGAAATGTAGTGGCTCCAAAGTCCTCCCCACTTTCATTAGCTCAGGAGCACAAAGTGGATTCCTGTTTTAGGGACCAGAAGTCCCAGCAAGTGTATGATGTATATTCCTTAGATTGTTTTATGTGGTTTAGCCATTGTTTCTTCTTGGACTCTAATAATACTTTTTACCAGGTGAGAATTTGTTCCCACCAATTTAACTTAGTTCTGTCTCTTCGGGGACAGGAGGAGAAGCAACGAACATTTAATGAAATTCAAATCTAATGAAATTTTGAAATTCTTTAATTTGCAATGTTTTCATTATTTTCTAGATCATCAGGGTGAGAGGCGCCAGAAAAGGAAGATGTTAAAATACCCCACATGCCATACATGATCTCCAAATGGCACATGGCTGGGTTCATGCAGGTGGACTAGGAATTTTTATTCCATTAGCCAGCAAACATGGGGTTTTGAGTGCTTTTCTTATTCTTCTCCCACCCCAAAACTCCTGTGCTCCCTTTTTTGTGTAATCTCAGGAATTCAGTGTTATTCAGTAAGGAGAGGAAGAACAGGTAGATGAAAACTATTTTGACTCCCGTAAATTTATTTTTCCTGTCAAAAACCCATTAGAAGTAGATGGCAAACATACATCTTACATGTCTTTTATGTTCTTTTGGGATTCCTCGTGTCCTTATTTTTCTGTAAAACTTCATCCTGTCCTAGCGTTTTCAATTTTACATTTATGCCCTTGACTGTACTTAACTGAATGTCATAAATTGTTGTGTAATAGTGAGTTTATTGCAGCTAAACTAAACGCTATAGATTCTAAATCAGGCTTTTATATGTAGATGTGTTGTAATTTTCCAACCGTGTGTGTGTTTCTAAATTGCAGGTTCAGCATCAAGCATAAGGTAATAGTTTTTATTTCATTCTCCTGCGCAAATGAGTGTTGTCAGTCAATCCAGGCTCAGATCCATGTCATTGTTTTGCATTCATCAGTCACAAGGTTGTTAAATGGTGCCACAACAGAGTTAAATTACCTCCAACTAGCACTAACAATGGCTTTCCATTAGCATTCCATTTCCAGTGCCATTATTCCATTAATATTTAGATTTCTTTGGCAATGCAATGTGCTTCCTGTGCTTATCATGCAAAAGTTGTACAGAAGATTTCACACTTTTTCTAAAGAGAAAACAGTATATTTTATTGCTCCTGCTGTTATGAAGAGTTTGGTGTTGCTACTAATAATTCACTGCAAAAGGAAAGTGGTTTGAGAACTGTAAACAGGTGATGACAGAGAACAAGTAGATATTTTTCTGATGCCTGATGTAGAAATACCTCCATGATCTCTGTGCAGTCAGGCTCTGTGTGAACTCCATAAAATGCCCACTAATCAAATACAGATGGGAAAACACCTTTTAAAATTAACCTCCTCAGGGATGCTCTCGCTTAGCTCAGAAAGTCATCTCATTGTGGAACAAAATCTATTCATGATGAAAGATGTATTTTCGATTTAGGGGTGTTGTTTGGGTTTTGGAGTTTTTTCCCCCAAATTCCCATATAATTTTCTCAGCAGTGACCAAAATAGGTGAATAAACCAAGTTAATTTCTTACTGTGCCACCTGATAAGACCAGCCCTTGCCAGGACAGAAGGTACTGTGTTGGGTTTTCAGTTGTGGCTGAAAAGGCACATCCTGGTATAAGAGATCCCAGCTCAGCATTTCTGAACCGGATCTTGCTGATCTAAAACTCTCAGAAGGACAGAGGCCTTTGCCACTTGCAGCACGATAGGCTGTGACTGACACCCCTTCAGCTTAAGGTCAATGCCACAAGATAAAAAAGGTGTTAAAAACAGTGCATCTTTAAAATCAGTTTTAATCATTAGATCTTTTTCCTACCCCTCAGTCATGCAGAGCACACCAAGGGGGAGGCTGTCAATGTGGAAAATTCAGACTAAGCAATAAATATGTGTGGAGAGAAAAAAAATATTAAGACATTTGTCTCAAATGGGAAATTGCTCATTTTTGAAACAGAAATGATATTGTGTCCCGTAATGAAGTGGGTTTTCAAAATTTAGGCATTCAAATTTCTAGGTTCAATTTCAGAACAAAACCCAGTCAGTGGCAATAAAGGACATTTAGCTGTGTTGTGGGACATCCAGTTTTGCACCCTGATTTTGCCCTAGTGCCACATTAGTGTTCTCAGCTGAGCTGCCTTCAGTCTTTGTTCCAAACTGTGTAAATAATTAATTACAGGCAGAAGGAATAACACAGAGACTTGGATCTTGTATCTTAGTATGAAGGTGGAAGTGTCAGACTCCTAGAAATAGAGAAAGGGGTTCTCATCTCTTTTGGCAAAGATTTTTATCTAATGAATAGGAACTTTCTGACAACTTTTAGGAGGACAAAGAAGCATTTCCTGTGCATATTTATGGCCAAGTGATGTTTTTAATCTTGACAACAAGTAGATTTGCTTGAGGAAAATTTATTTCTTGACACTTTGACTTATTATTCTGTCTGTCATTGAACATGATTTTCAGCAGTTTTTAGTTCAAGGTGTATGTTCAAATAGTTCTGAAATCATCCACTGAATCGAAAGTTTGGAAATGACAGTTGGTGGCTCTCATGAATGAATTATAGACATCAAGCTCATACCCTGAACTAATGCACCTCCACTCCTCTCCCCTGCTTCCCAAAGCTGGGTGTAACTACAGACAATGAACCTGATTTGAGAAAGGCAGCGGAAACAGGAACAGTAGCAGCAAGTTTATTTCTGGCATTAATTTGTTATTTATCACAATATCCACTGGAAGCTAATTTTATTTTGCTTTATAGCATTTTTTAATAGTTGTGAAGTGTTTTTCTTGCTCAGAAAGACAGCAAGATTTTATTTTCTATTGTTAGAAAATTCCACTCTCCTGCATCATTACATTATAATGGAAAAGTAATTTGCTTCCTCAGTAAGTGGAGCCTTCATTGATGGGAAGAGAAAAAAAAAAAGTGAATTAAGGCTCAAAGGAAGTATCAATGCATTGCACGTTGCAAGGGGAAGATAATATTTGTTCCCTGACGTTGTGCAGGGCATAGGGAAAGCTAATTGCAGTGTGATTTCTCTGATAAGACAGCATGCTGAAAACTCCTGGAAAGAAGACTAATTTTGGGGCATTAAAATTCTGATGTTACTATTAAAAATGTCATTTTGAGCTTTAATGGCAAGACTTTGCAGTTTCGTTGTAGCACTGTGCTGTACAGCTATTGGATCCTTTGGTAACAATGATGGCATTACATTAACACTGTATAAATCACAACGTGACAGTGGCTGACAAAACATGATAACCAATAATGATGGAGCTTTATGGATTATTTCTCCCTGTTCTGCCTCAAATATTACCAGTTTTGACACCAGATGAGGCAATGTCTGCTGAGATTTTCATTTTATGCTGTGTGAATTTTTCAAGTAACATTAAAATTTATGTCAGAGTTTAGACTGAAGTTGTAAG
>VZRV01003723.1:1430-12158 GCA_013398115.1 Falcunculus frontatus
ACAGGGACAGAGGGACACAGGGACAGAGGGACACGGGGACAGGGATACACAGACACAGGGACACACCCAGCCCGCCGGGCACCCTCGGCAAGGTCCCCTCAAGGGGTTGGGGCTCCTGGGCAGCTGCTGGTGCTCAAAGTCCCCTCCGGGGGTGGGGGAGGACAGAGCCGTGCTGAGCATGGAACCATCGAGTCATCGGGGGTGAGAAGGGACCTTGAAACTGGCCCAGTGCCACCCCCTGCCATGGCAGGGGCCCCTCCCGCTGTCCCAGGGGGCTCCAAGCTGGCCTCGGACACTTCCAGGGATCCAGGGGCAGCCACAGCTTCTCTGGGTACCCCGTGCCAGGGCCTCAGCACCCTCACAGGGAGGAATTTCTTCCCAATATCCAACCTCAACCTTCCCTCTTCCAGTTTGAAGCCATTCCCCCTCATCCTGGCACTCCATCCTGTGTCCCATGTCCCTCTCCAGGTCCTGTCAGCCCCCAAAATCCTGAGAAATAATTGGGAATTTGAGAGCTGGAAAAGGAGGTGCTGGAAAACCTCAATGCCCCCTGGAAGAGGCTCCGAGTTCTCCCATCCAGAAACCTCCTCCAGATGCCCGATTGGCCCAGCTGCCCTTTGCCACCCCACTGAAACCCCCCTGCACAGGGGGAGTCTCCTCCCAGCAGCATTTCCATCACCAAATGTCCTTCCTCGAGACACATCCATGGATCCGTGTCCCTTGGGCAAGGCCAACCCCTTCCCAGAGATCCCTGAAGAAGGGAGAACTTTCCAGGTGTCCCACGCAGGAGATGAGGGGTGGCACTGCCATACCCAGCCTCATCTCCTTGCCTGAGGAGCGTCTGAGGTGAAGGCTGAGAGCTTCCAGCCCAAATCCAGGCTGGAGGAAGAGTGGGATGCAGGAGGAGGCCGAGGACGTGTCCCATCCCAGGGAATCGGGGAGGACAAGCCATGGCAAGCACGGATGGAGCAGAACACGGAGTCTCCAGGTGCTTCCATCCAGCCCAGCAGCAGGGAGAGGAGAAGCCCTGATCCTGTGGGAGATGAAGGAGCACCTGGAAGCCACCACAACGCCGGGAGCTGGCCCAGCTGGCCCAGCCACGCTGCCCAGAGAGCTCCTGCTGAAACTGGCCCCGAGCTAAAGAGCAGTGGGAGGCTGAGCTCTTCGCTTTGATCAACCATGAGAGAGTTCCTATCAACGCAGGACGGGATCCTGGATGAATATTCCCCGCCAGAGAACCGGGATTGTTCCAAGCCATCACCTGGCAGCCTCCTCCTTGCGCCGGGGGAGGACCTGAAGCCACAGCTCTGCTGTGATCCCCAGGAAAACGCCCTCTCCTCCCGCAGCCGGGGCCTCATTTGGCATCTCCACAAGAGCTGGGAGCAGCTGCAATGAGCTGGGGCAGGGAAGGAGCTCTGGAGGCTTTGCTGTGCCCGTGGAGCTGCCCCATGGCTGTTCCCACGGGGCTGCTCCCGGTGCTGGCGCAGCGTTCCCGGAGCAGGAGGAGCTGTGGCTGCTGGCACAGGGCCTGGCCAGCACATCCCAGCTCTCTGGGGCTCTTCCCGAGCCCCTCGGGGTCCTGCCCCACTGGGAAACTGCTCTGGACTCACTGAGAGCATCCCCCACCCGTGCCCATCTCAAAAGTGGGGATGGCATCGAGGTTTTCCAGCGCCGCCTTCTGCAGGTCTCAAATTCCCAATTATTTATTGTTTATTAATTCCCAAGATTCTGGGGTCTAACAGGATTTTTGGAGGCCTTTTCCCTCCGGTCTGCAGCTGGTTTTATTCCCGCTCTGCACACGGGATTTCCCACCCCAAACATGAGCCGAGAGTTGTGCAGTGACTGGGACAGGAATTGAGAATGAGATGGGAAGCAGGGGAAGGGAAAACGACTTTGGAAGCCGTGGGAGAGGTGGATTCAACATCTCCTGCCCACGCAGGGCTCTGCACTGACCCCATTTCATGCCCTGGGCAGCTCCAAAGTGCAGCAGGCCCTGGGTAGGGTCAGGTTTATGAGGAGACAGCGCCGAGGGGTCCCTAAATCCTCCCCTCCCCTCTCCATCTGCCACCCCATTCATCCCCAGAGCAGAAGAAATCAAGCAAATCTCTTGCCATAAACCAGATTTGCCTTTGTAAGCTTTGAAATAAACCCAAGGATTAAAGTCTAAGGACTTTTTTTTTTTTTTTCCTCTTTTTTTTTTTTTTTTAAGTCAGCACCGCACATGAAAGAGGCCTGGGAGAGCTGGAGTGGGGTTGGTTATTCCAGAGGCCCCTGGAAGAGGTTGGATAAACATCCAGCGTGTCCATGCACGGCTCCAGAGCTCTGAACACACCTGTGCTGCCGGGCAGCCACGCTCGGGGCACGTGGATCAGCGGGGAAAAGTGAGAATCCAGCAAAGCCATCCCGGTGGGAAACATCCCCTGGGAGTAAACAGCCGGAAAAACCAAATTAAAAAATTTGAAAAATTAAAAAATTTGAAAAACTTCCAAGAGTTTGTTTCACTGAGCTGAGCTCGGCCATCCAAGCTGGGAGCAAGGAGAAGAGCTTCTGGCAGCCTAAGGAATATTGGGATGGAATCATCCAGCCCTGAGTCACTGGATTGGAACAGGAGGTCTCCTGCAGCTTGGCCGGAATAGCTCTAATAGGCAGGGCTATTAATTGGCCATTAGGGGCTAACTGTGCTCGTTAGGTGCTGATGAGCATGAGCCAACCTGACCCAGCAGGTTCCTCTGGTCCCCCCCAGCACGGGGAGGGAAGTGGTGGCACCATTCCCCAAATTTACAGCTTCCATTTATTCCCAACCACCCCCTTCGCTCCCGGTGGGACGCGGCGCTCCCAAATCAGCTTGGCCCCTTAAGCCCTTCCAATAGGAGATTTCCTGTGGAGCTCAGGGCCCTCTAAGCGGGTTATGAGCCCCTAATTTCTGGCCCTGTTACAAGGCTGGGGTTTTTAAGGCAGAGCATGAGGCTTAATGCACCCTCTGAAAGCGCTCGGAGGAGTTACAGAGCAAAGAAACCATCAGAAAAGAAAATCCAGTTTAAAAAGAGAGCCGAGTTTGAGGCTGTTCTGGCTGGGTGAGTTTTCTACTCTGCTGAGAGCATTTCGATCTCAATTTAAAAAAAAAAAAAAAAACCAACCCAAACTCAATAAATTTCTGCCCAGGGATTGGCCAGGTTGGGGCTGGAACCGGTCAGACAGGAACCAGGAGTTCAGATAGGCTCCCAAACACTCCTTCTTATCCAAATGAGCCTCCAAACCAGTCGAGCTGGAAATTTTACAATTAAAAAAAAAGGGGAATATTTGGCCTTCAATCAAGGGTTAAAACCCGAGCTGCTCGCAGCGACTGAGGCTTTGCAAGTCAGCAGCTCGGGGTGTTTTATATTCACCTAAAAGGCAGCAGTTCCCACGCCAGGCTCGGACTCGTCGTGGGGTTTTTTTGGGGTGACGACACCCTTGAGCCTGAAGTTTATAGGGCATGAGGCACAAAACCCCAATTCCAAGCTGTCCTGGGATCCCAGCAGAGCACAGAGCCACAGGGGGGACTCTGCACCCACCATCACTGGCAAGAAAACAGCCCCCAAAATTAAGAACTAACATTCAAATCCTGCTCATCAGCCGTGTCCCACTCTGCACCCACCATCACTGGCAAGAAAACAGCCCTCAAAATTAAGAATTAACATTCAAATCCTGCTCATCAGCCGTGTCCCACTTGCTAAATCAGCTGTCACCTCCCCTTTGGGAGGGGAGCAGCCACCCCAACCTTTGAGAAGGATTTGAAAATTCTCTCTGGCGATCTGAGCAGCCAAAGGGCTGCTTTTCTTTAAATTTAGGGAGGGGAAAAAAAAATCGCTGGGAACGGTCCAGAACTGTAAAAATAATGGATGTATTGGCCCGGCTTAAATCTCATTATGTGGCTGTGCCGGAGGAGGGACAGACAACTGTGCCGGCAGTGCCAGCAGCCACCTGGCTGGTGACACCAGTTTAAGCACAATCAGTGGGAATTTGAGGGGAAAGAAGCCCAGGGCTAAGCCGGGTTTAAGATGTTTAATCGCGGCTGTAATTGCTAACCCGGCTCTGACCCCAGGAACGGGCCTGGCAGGCAGGGTAAACAATAAGGCAGGGCTTAAAGCCCAGCCTACACTTAGGGCTCATCAGGCCTTTCAAAATAGGGTTGTGAAATGAGGGAACCGTGTGAAACGGAGGGGACAAGGGACAAGGACACCAAAGGGAAACCGGGGCTGCTCCGTGGCTCGCAGCACGTCGGGATTCCCGGCGCTCCAGGGAATTCCAGGAGTTTACCAGCCCCCAACTCTGCTCCTCCACCCCGATTTTGGAGGCTTTTGTCCTTTGTTTGTCGCCTCCGTGTAGAAGCAGAGCCCCGGGGACTTTGGGATGTGTGGAAGGGACGTGCCAGGACACATTTGGGGCATGTCCAGGCAGCTTCCCCTCGTCCTATAAAGGAGCTTTAAATATTCCCCTGGGCTCCCGGCTGGATTTGTGTGGCTGGGGGCTGGATTTCCGCACAACCAGGAGCTTCAGGAGCCCAAGGCAGGGACCACGAGGGACCACAGCGGTCCCTCAGAGCCGCTTTTCACACCACAACCTCCCTCTGCTCCACTTTTCTTCCTCCGTGCCCCATTCCCTCGTGGAAAACAACCCGTCTGCCCCACTGCCCATGTGCCATCTGCTCTGGAGTATTTTGGGAAGCAAACATCGCTTTTTTTTTTTTTTTCCCACCCTCCCGGTGATTTTGGGGAAGGGGGGGGGGTTTCTCCTCGGTCTCAGCTTCCTGCTGACGTCGCGTTGGTCGAGAAGGATTTGCTGAGAACTCGACATTTTCGGAGAGGAAGCCTCAAAGCCTTTCGGGTTCCTCCCAAAAGCTGCCTCGGCGGGGAAGGTGTGGGGATGAGCTCAGAGATGGTTTCCTGTTCTTTGCGCTCGGGTTCATTGTTCTCTTTCCACATCCTCTCTGCACCTCCGCCCACCCCTGTCCTTGGCACAGGGGACAGAGGGGACACGGAGCAGCGCTGGGGACCGAGGTGTTTGAACAGGCAGCTCCAGGGAAAGCTGGCAGCTGGAAAACCTGGAGCTGCCTGTGTTGGTTGAGGGAGATAAAAAGACTCCAGAGCCCTGGGAAGGGACGGAGGAAAAGGTGAGACGTTCCTTGGTGCTGCCGCACCCCAAACCCTGTGGCCTCGGTGATAAAATCTCCCCCCAGCCCAGGGTAAACAGCACGTGGGGGCACAGCTGGGCACAGGCAAATTGCCCCTCGGTAATTCCCCCTTATCGGGGTGTGGCTGCCGAGCCCAAGCCTTGCTCTTTCCCCTCTGGAAACTCCCAGGATAAACACAGGCTCCAGTCAAAACAGCCGCTCCCTCCCCCACGCACCTGGGGACAGGTGAAGCCACCGCCGACCGCGGTGGTACAAAATCCTCATCGCCACCTCAAAGGCACCCATGGAGAGGATCTCACACAAATCTTCTGCGTTTGGAGCCCAGAGTTCGGCTCAGAGCCACAGGGATCCCTCCCAGGAGCAGCTCCCTGTTTGGATTTCAGCGTTTTCGAGGCTTTGGCAGAGGAATTTGGGGATGAGGTGGGTCCAGAATGGAGAAAATCTGAGCGTGGGAGATGCCACGTCCTGTCCCGAGGCACAAAACATAAGCAGGACATGGCAGCAGTGGGATAAGAGGCCAAAATTCCTGCCATCTCCCCGAATTTTTGAGGCCAAACCTCCCTCCTCCTTGTGTCTATCCACACCTTTCCTTCTAAGGCAGGCAGGCTGGAGGGATGGATTTAAGGATTTCCCCCTTCCCTGCTGACACACAGCTACGAAAAAGGGATTTTGCTGTTCTTAGAAACGAGAAGTAAAAAAAAAAAAAAAACAACACAAAGAAAAAAAAACCCCACCGCTTTGGCTGACACCACAAGACAAGAATATATATATATATTTAAATTTTTTTAGGTGCTGAGAATGTGACTGGGCTGCCAAAGTGCAGCTGAGCCGGGCTGGGAGGAGTTGCCAAAGCAGCACATTGCCCAAAATCTGCGTTTCTTTGCTCGTTTCTTTGCCCAGGGAGCACGAAGAGAGGGGAACGTGTGCTGCAGCTCCATGGCAACCCCAACCACCAGCACAAAAACAAGGCCAAGAGCACCAAAACCTCGGTGGCTGGAGCAGCTGGGAAGGGAATTTCCTGAGCCGCCACAGCCTCGGCTGGGCTTGAATGTGTTTTTAAAAAAAGGCTGTGAAAAGGAGTTTATTCTCCCCGTTTCGGAGGGGGAGACGGTCACAGATTAAAGGGATTTTTATTGAGCAGCCCAGGCCCGAGCTGCTGCCACAGGCCTGTGCTGTGCTGTGGGGTTTTGTGGGATGCACGGGGTCCAAATGGGATTTTTTCTGGGATGTTCTGTGCTTTCCCACGAGGCTGAAGGGATCAAGGCAGTCCCAGGTGTTGATGAAGAAGAAGAGAAGGTTTCAGACTGCAGATTTGGGCCAGTTCATGGCAAACTGACCCATCCACGGCCGATTCCAGACCTCATTCCCTCCACAGGCTCTGGATCCTCACAGATGGATCCACCTTCCCCTCCCCACCAACCCCTTCTTCCTCCACAGCCGGGATTAAATCAGGAATAATCCAAAAACTGCCCAATCCCCGTGCCTCCAAATCCATGATGGACTTTTGTCCTGCAGGCTCCAGCGTGGGAGGGAAGGGACACTTGGGAGAAGGTCCCGGGGATTCTTCTCAGGCTACACCCACAAAAATATGGAAGAGGCTTCGTCTTCCCAGGGCCCAGGAGGGCTCCCAGGCCCTGCAAGCAGCAATTAGGGCACAAAGGAGACCCAGATAAAGCCGGGCAACACCCAGGCCTGGCTTAAATCCGGGTGGTGCCTCTTCCCAAGCTGGTCCTTGCTCAGGGATATCCCTCCTGGGTGGAATGAGGGGACTCTGTGGGATTGCTCCGGGCTGTTCCCAAGGAGTCCTCGCCCTTCCCTGGAAAAGGGAGAAGGGTTGGGTTTGTTGGGGTGATGCTTGGGGAGGGTGAACCTCATGGATTCACCCTCCAGAGAGCTTTGGAAAATTCCTTGGAAAAATGCACAGCTCCCAAAGCTGCTCCATGGGGAATTCCAAGAGCTGGGTGAGCACCAGAGCAAGGACGGGCCCAGCGTCACCCTTCGAGGGATTCTGCCTCTCTTGAAGACTCCGAGGAGGAAGAAAATGTGGTTTTGTCCCCCCAAAATCCCACAGAAAAGTTCTGCCGGAGCAGGAATGTGGCCTGGGAGCTGGAGCTGGGTGTGAGCTGAGTTGTGGAATTGTTCAAGAAGGGGTCATTTCCTCACAAATCTGGGGTTGGATCGCACGCAACCCTCGGGGTTTGGAGCCCAAATTTCGGGTCAGAGCGACAGGAGCAGCTCCCTGTTCGGATTTCAGCATTTCTGAGCCTTTGGCAGAGGTTCTGGGGGCATTTTTCCCACTCAGAAAATTCAGGGAGTTGTGATTTTATCCGTGTGCAGCTGAGGAGGGAGGTGGGGCTGGATTCCTGAGCCCTTTTCGGGTTCCATCCCTCAACTTCTGCTCCAAACTTGGTCTCGCTCCATGAAAACCCCAAACTCCATGTGGGAGCAGGTTGGGAATGAACCAGGCACACCTAAAAAACCTGCTGGAGCTAAACAGAACCTCAATATCCTGGGAACAGCCTCAATATCCTGGCAGGGGAAAATCCATTTTCCTTGGAATCCATGGGAAAACACAGCCCAGGCCTGTTTCCCCTGCAGAGGGGTCATTCCCAGCCAGGATCAGGGGATATTTGGGATGGGAATGGCTCAGCAGAGCAGGGAAAAATCCCTCAGGATTGCTCCAAGGTTCTCCCCTCCCTCCTGTGCCCACAGCCCTTCCCGAGATAACAACTCCGGATCCCTCACGGCCGTGCCCTTGGAACCTGCGGAGGCTGGAAGAGTAAACAGACCTTAAAAGGGTCTCAAATTCCAGCTTTTCCACTCCCTCCTCCTCCTCCTCCTCAGGAGAGCTCCTGAGCCCGGCAGCTCTCGAAGGGCCCAAGGCAACCCAAGGCCTTGGAGCAGAAAAAACACCTAAAAATAACTCCCACCCCCTCTCCCTGCTGGATCCAGAGCCCAGGAGGGTTTTCCTTGGCCTCTGGCCATGTTTGGCAGCCATAAATGGGGTTTTTTTTTCCCCCCCTCTTTCCAAGAAGGCCCCGTCGTGCTCCAAGAGCTTTGCTCCTCCATTGGGAATTCCAGCTCTGAGCTCCTCAAATCTCCCCCCATGGCTGAGGATTTTCTTGCCCTCGCTGTGAGAGGGGGGGAGGCTTTAATTAAGGGAAGGTTGGAAACCTGGAATGTCTTTAACCCCCCCAAATCAGCCCAAAAATTAGGGAACTACTTCTGCCCATTTCCCAGGAGGTGAAGTGAGTCCAAGGGAGGGAAAAAGCTGGGAATGGGAATTGATCCTGCTGATCCATGGGAAGGCTGGAGATGCAGGAGTCAGCTGAGGGAAGCAGGGAATGAGGAATAACCCCAAATTTCCCTTTGGGCTGTTGGTGTTTCAGGGTAGGGAGAGGGTAGAGAAAAAAACCACTGGGATTTTAAGGATTTTAGAAGCTGCCAAAGCCATTAAACTCCTGATTTTCCCTGTGGACACCCAGATTGGGAGCAGAGGGTGATGCTCAGGATTCCCTCACCCCAGAGCTGAGTCCCCGTTTTCCCCCTCCTCCAAGCACAGCCAGAGTAAAACCACTGGGATTTTAAGGATTTTAGAAGCCATTAAATTCCCTGATTTTCCCTGTGGACACCTGGATGTGGAGCAGAGGGAGATGCTCAGAATTTCCTCACCCCTGGAACTCCCCTTTTTCCCCCCCTGCTCCAAGCACAGCCCAAAAGGCTTTTCCTCCCTCCTGATGCAATTTTTCCCAGCCCACCCTGGGAATTTTGCCCTTCCCGATGCTCAGGTGACTCTGGATCAGGTGCTGACGTTCAGAGAGGGGCTCAAATTTCTCTGGATGAGGCCGGAGCCAGATTTAGAGCTGGGGTGAGGATCTGAGTGGCCCCAGGAATTTTGCTGCTGAGCAGAGTCACTCCTCAGGCAGGGAAAGGATAAAATTCCTTAGAGGAACCTGGAAAAGGCTGGGAAAAAAACCAGGGAGCTGCTTTTTGTGTCCCAAGAGCAGGATCTAAGGGAGGGATCTGCAGAAGTGGCAGATCCTTCTGCTGCGAACAAAACGCTTCAAGGAGGTTTTTTCACATTTTTTTTTGGGAAGGTTTCTTGGAGCCAGGCTGGAATTTCTCATCCAGAACAAGGGAGGGAGGATAAAATGAGCCTCAGGTTGTCCCCTGGGGGGTGACAGCTCCAAGTCCATCCCTTCTCCGTTGTGTCCCACCTGAACTGGGATTGCTCCTGCCCAGAGCTTCAGGTTTCATTTGCTTCAGAGCTGAGACGAAATTCCTTTTTTATTTAACAAGAATGAAGGGGAAAAATCAGAGAATTGGAGTTGTTCTCCTCCAGCCCTATCCCAGGAGCAGCAGCACAACAACGTCCACTTCAAAAGCATCACCTGAGCCGAGGCCTCGAGCAGGAAAATCATCTTCAGGGCCACCTCGGGCTCCCTAAATGCCCCTGGGGATGCTAAAAATTGCCCCCAATTACTCTGTGGGCTGCTAGAATTCGGCATAATTGCCTTAATTACCCCTAATGACACCGGGGCTATGCAAAGAAAGGCAGCACACGTGGGATGAGAAAGGCTCTGACCACATCTGGCCCAACGTGACAAGCTCCTGCTGGACCCACTCCTGCTCCTCCCCTGCCCTGCAGGTTCCCAGCTCCCAGAGGAGATGAAAGCCCTGGGTGTGATCCTCACTTTTGGATCTCTCCAGGTTGGGATAAAGGGATTTTCCAGGCAGGCAGCATCTCCAAGTGTCACTGTCCTGCAGCTGGGGCTGTCCCAGGTGAGCCAACTCCTCCTCCTGGCTCTGTAATCTGATTTTTTTTTTTCCCCACTGATTTCTTTATTTGTCACTGATTTCTTTATCTTCCGCTGATTTCTTTCTTTTTCAGAGCAGGGCCTGCCTTATCTCCCTGTCACCCACATGAAAGGAGGGACTTTGCAGCCACGGCAGGGCGGGTGTGTGCCAGGGAAAAGGTGCTTTGCCATGGATTTGGGGTTTTCCCAGGAGCTGAGGAGGAGTCAGGTGGGGATTTGACTTCAGGTTTGTTGTAAAAGTGTTCAGATTTTTAAATATTTGTGCACTTCTATCGAATTTGTTTGGGCTAACACACCGCTGTCAGCGTGCTCTGATTTTATCCTCTTTTTTTATCCCCCTTTTTTTCTATCCCCTTTTTTTATCCCTCCTTTTTTATCCCCTATTCCCATTTCTTCTTATTAATCCCCCTTTATTTTTACCGCCTTTTATTTTTTATCCCCCTTTTTTGTCCCCCTCTTTTATATCCCCCTTTCTTTATCCTTTATTTTTACCCCACTTTTTATCTCCCTTTTTTTAGCCCCATTTATTTTTTATTCCCATTTATTATTTACCCCTTTTTAATCCCCCTTTACTGTTTACCTTTTTTTAGCCCCCCTTTTTTTACTCCCCTTTTTTATCCCTGTTTTTATTCCCCTTTTCTATCCCCCTTTATTTTTCCCTCTTTTTTATCCCTGTTNTTTATTTCCCCCCCTTTTTTAATCCCTGTTTTTTATTCCTTTTTTATACCCTTTTATTTA
>VZRV01003791.1:0-15408 GCA_013398115.1 Falcunculus frontatus
TTTTTCCAGGACACCTGTGTGGAGCTGGGCAGTGCCTTGAGGGCTGATGGTGCTTAATGAGCCCTCACTGCACAAGTCAAAGGCAGCCTTGTGGGAGAGCACCCCAGACAGTGCCCTTTGTAATTAAAGCTCATTAAAAGCTGGGTGTGAAGTGCCACAAGAAGTCAACAACGTTTTGCATTCAGCCTTGGCAGCCCCTCCTCTCACCACCAGCAGCCTCCAGCCTCGGCCTTCATCACCTTCTGTGCCCTTTCCTCCTCCTCCCTCTCGAGCAGCCACAGGGGGAGGGTTGAGCTGGACGTTCCCAGTTGCCCAAACTGGTGTGGTGGGGTCACCTCTGGGTCCCAGAGGGCTGCCCATGGGATCTCAGCTCCTTCTTTTCCAGCTGCCCTGGGCAGGGAGGAAGGCAGAGGGGCAGGAGAGGGAGCTGCCCCTGCTCCCTCCCCTCACCCAGCAACGAGCAGGTGCCACTGGTCTGGAATGGCACAACCACTCTGGAAACTGGGGAATTTGGGATGGGAAGGGCTCTCCTCAGTCCAGCTGAGGCACGGAAGGAGGACAGAGCCTTTCCCACGTGGACAGGCAGTGGGATCCATGGATCTGCTCAAAGTGGCCATGGCAGTCTGACACCTTCCCTTTTCTCCTCAGCCAGAACTCTGCTGCTCTTCTCTTCAAAGCCTCCAAAATCCAGCAGCCTGCTCTGTTCTCTACAAAGTTTCCAAAATCCAGCAGCCTGCTCTGTTCTCTACAAAGTTTCCAAAATCCAGCAGCCTGCTCTGNGTGGCCATGGCAGTCTGACACCTTCCCTTTTCTCCTCAGCCAGAACTCTGCTGCTCTTCTCTTCAAAGCCTCCAAAATCCAGCAGCCTGCTCTGTTCTCTACAAAGTTTCCAAAATCCAGCAGCCTGCTCTGTTCTCTGCAGTCTCCAAAATCCAACAGCCTGCTCTGTTCTCTGCAGAGCTTCCAAAACCCTAGAGCTTGCTCTGTTGTCTGCAAAGTCTCCAAAATCCAACAGCCTGCTCTGTTCTCTGCAGAGCCTCCAAAATCCAACAGCCTGCTCTGTTCTCTTCACAATCTCCAAAATCCAGCAGCCTGCTCTGTTCTCTGCAGTCTCCAAAATCCAACAACCTGCTCTGTTCTCTGCCCAGTCTTCAAACCCCAGCAGCAAATATTTCTGCTGAGATGCCCTTGGGTGTCATATTTTTGGGTTTGTTTTGACTATAGCTATTTGTGGCTTCTTTTCCTGCGTGTCATAAACCGGAGACAAAATAAACGCGTGCTCTGCCTCATCGCCCACCTCGAGAGAAGTGCTCTTGGGTTTCACAGGGTTAGGGGAGGAATGTGAAGGGGAGTCCCTTCAGAAATATAAATGCAATATTTTAGGATCCTGCTGGAAAGAAATGTTGGAGGCCACGGTGAGCAGAGTGAGCAGGAACCCCATCAGAGATGGGGGTGCCAACATTTCTGCCTCTAAAGAGGCACCTGGAATTCAGTCACTGCTTTCTTTTAGTGTTTTGGCCCTCATTTTAAATAGGTGGTATGGTTTGTGGTTTGAGAGATGGAGGGTTACTCTGTGAGCTGTCAGAAGAAAACTGTACCTTTAATATTTTGCTTTGTTGCTGTTTTTTCACTCCACTGAGAGGAGCAGCTGAAAGCCAAGCCTTGTATATATAAATTGTATCTATAAATTATATATAAAATACATAACAACCTGGTTTGGAAGGTTCCCTGCCCATGGTAGGGGACTTGGAACTGGGAGATCTTTAATGTCCCTTCCAACCCAAACCATTCTGTGATTCCCTGATTATTGTGGAGAAGGATGTTACTAAAAATGCCTTTAATATTGTACAGTATGTTGTGCAGGGCCAATATTAGAATGTATTTTTTATATGTCTTCATATGCCTAGATATAGAGGCTTTCAAAATGAACATTCAATATATTTTTCTCATTTTGAAAGCTTAGTACACCCATAATAATATTTCATTGACACTTCTGTTTCATTATTTATTTAAAGAGAAAAAAAACCCCAAATCTTTTAAGTAACATGCCCTTAAAATCTGTTTTGGTGCTCCTCAAGGAAGTTTCAAACCATCAGTAGCAAAAAGGATCTGATTTAATAAAGAGGGAAAAAATGAAGAAAAATAAGAGCTGTAGGTGAATCTGAAATACTGAAGTTTAATTGAGAAGCCAGGGATAAAATGAAATTATTGGACTTCTGTCGATGCAAAATCTCATTTCATGGATTCATGGAATGGTTTGGATTCGAAGGGACCTTAAACTCATCCCATTCCCCCCCCTGCCATGGGCAGGGACACCTCAAACTGTCCCAGGCTGCTCCAAGCCCCAATGTCCAACCTGGCCTTGGGCACTGCCAGGGATCCAGGGGCAGCCACAGCTGCTCTGGGCACCCTGTGCCAGGGCCTCACTGTAAATTTCCCTCCTGCTCTGGTGTCCCATTGGATTTCAGACCTTTCACCAGCTTACTCCACAGCAGAAAAATTCCATTTTGGCAAAAAAAGAAAGAAATCATTTAAAAAAAAAAAAGCACATAAACCTATTTTTGATGTTGTGAGTGACACACAATCAGCACCCTCCTCCTGATGGCTCCTTTTTCCCCTGAGAGGGATTTTTTTTCTCCTTGATAAAAGAATGCACCAGGCCCACGGGCATACTTGTCAAACATTTTATTTGTCATTCACACTAATTATGATATTGAATTTACAGAGGAAACTGTGGTACAAAGAAAGAAAGAAAGAAAAGAAAAGAGAAATGCTCATCAGAACTACTGCAGCAGTCCAGCTGCTCTGTGTAGTTGCAATGAATTCTCCCGTGGTGCTGGACACAGCCATCCCTAAGGACAGCAAGAGGCTACCCTGGGGTGGGATCTAGAGATTCCTGGAGTAGGGGGGAAGAAAAAAATCTACTCTATTCTCTTTTCCTATCTGGTTCCAAAAATCAGCAGCCACCCCCTGCCCTCCCTCCCTCCCTCCCTCCCCAGGAAAAAAAATCCCCAGCAATCAACCCCCTAAAAAAATCCCCAACCTGGTGGTTTCCCCTCCTGGGAAAGTTCAGCGTGAAAGGGAAAATGGGGCTGTTGCAGGATGCTGCAGCCTCTGATTTGTAAACATAGCCAGAAAATGCTGAACAGGTTCCCTTTGGTGCCACTCTGATGGGGCTGTGTCCCCCCTCAGCCTCACCACCTCACACGGAAATTTTGGTTTTAAAAAGAGCTGGGATTGTCCAACCCCAAATACCACAAATAACCCACGGATTTTAGTCTTATTTTTGCACGTTTGTTTCTCCCCTACCACAAAAAAAAAAAAGTGAAGGATGTTGGATAGAGACCATGCTATAACTGTTTACAAAAGTGAATAAAATGTAGTTCCTCTTGAAGCCTAAAAATAACTAATTGGGAAAAGAAAGAAGTCTCACTACAGTATTTCAGCAAACACAAAGGTAAGTTCATTAAAAACACAGAAAAACGAGAAAAAAAATGCGGAGTAATTACAAGCACTAAATATTTTGGCTAGGAAGCTTTGGAAATCTATTTACAGACATAAATACAAGTAACTCTGGGGATGCAACCCTTTCAGGACGAGGAGGGAAAACGCCGAGTGGTTGGGACTGACGCTGCAAGGTGAACAAAAATCAAACGGGAAAATGTCACAAGGCAGGAAAACGAGGCAGAGTTTTGCTCCGAGGACAGAGAACGGATCCACTTCTCCCTGAATTTCAAACACACCCATGGAAAAGGTCACCCAGCAAGCAGCAGTGAATGTTTCAAGAGTGCAGGAAATTTGGGATGCTTTAGCAAAGGCTCTGGGATGTTTGGGAGAGAGGATTTCTCTCCTTCCCGGCAGAGAATTTGGCATCATCCTACAAATCAAACCCTTCACAGCAGGGATGCTCTCTGCATCCTCTTCTCCCTGCACTAAAGCTCCTCTCCAATGCCCTGGGAGCAAGCAGGAGCTCTTAAATGAATTTAAATGTTGTTGGAGAGGGAGATATTTGTCCTCAAAGCCAGCAAAGTTTACTTTGGAGATGTTTGGCATGGACAAGGAGTTTTGTCTTGTGAAAGGAGCAGCCAAGCTGAGAGTGAGGAGTGCCATGAGCTGAATTTTGGGAGAGCAAGGTACCTGAAGCACTCTGCTGACTGCAGCTCCAGAGAAGAAGCACAATAATTTTGATTTTTCTGATTCTGTTCAGCTCCAGGGATGATAAAACTACATAAATATATATAGATATCCATATAAAAATAGATACTTGTATACTCTAATCTGGAGATGGGGATGGGGGAAATGTTTTATCCAAATGTCTTTTTTCCTGCCTGTTAAGTGCTCTTAAGATACAAGAGGAAAGACATGAGGGCATTTTCACAGCCTTGAAAAATTTTGCCATCCTTAGTGATGGCTACAAAAGCAAATATTTGAGTAAACTGTGGCTTTTCATGAGTGAATACACTGAAACCCACAGTGATTTAACAGATTAATTGCCAGGGATAATGAACTTGGCTTCTCCTTTCTTCTGCAATGCTGGACATACCCAGAGAGGTCACACTCTGAAATTTGGTTGCTGGCAATAATCACATGGGAAGCACCAGGAAATTCCAGAGAAGTGTCACTAAAGACACAGGGAAATGTGGTGGTGACCAGTTCTGTGTTTCCTCCTCCTGTTCACACCAGGGAGAGCCAAATTAAACCTCCCCTTTAGGATGAGAGGAGACAAGGTAGAGGCACAGACATAAGAAATGTTTGATTTAGGGTGTGATCTCAAGGCTGAGAGGTGCCAGCTCCCTGTTCCTGTGAATCCCTGATTTTTTAGCTTCCAAAGTGGGTGGGTTTCAATACTGGGGGCTAAAAGGGGCAAAGGGCTGTAGCAGGAAGGAGGTCGTGGTGTCCCAAAGGCCTGGGAGTGTGGTGACCACATTGACCTCACCTTGGTGACCACAACAACCTCACCTTGGTGACCACATTGACCTCACCTTGGTGACCACAACAACCTCACCTTGGTGACCACATTGACCTCACCTTGGTGACCACAACAACCTCACTTCTGCCACTGGGCTGAACTCATGGAATCATCAAATCATGGATTGGTTTGGGTTGGAGGGACCTTAAAATCATCCCATCCCACCCTTGCCATGGGCAGGGACACCTCAAACTGTCCCAGGCTGCTCCAAGCCCCAATGTCCAACCTGGCCTTGGACACTGCCAGGGATGGGGAATCCACAACCTCTCTGGGCACCCTGTGCCAGGGCCTCACAAATCTCCCAGGGATGAATTTATTCCAAATATCCCATCTAACCCTGTCCTCCTTCTTCTTAAAACCACCCCCCTTGTCCTGTCACTCCATGCTTTTGTTAAGATTCCCTCTCCAGGTCACCTGGCCCCTCCCAGCTCCTCCAAGCTCCTCTCCTCTCCCTCCCTGCTGTGTTTCCACTCCCAGCTCTGGGCACTTTGGTGGTCCAGTCACAAGGCAGATGTGAGAGCTGTAATCCATTATGATTTTAATTGAGAGCTGTAATAAATTAGGATTTGAATTGTACAGGATGTGTTGGATGGATTCTGCAATAGAGCTCCTGCTCAATGATGAAGGACTTTTTTTTTTTAGGGTACCCAAAAGGTGTGAATCTGACTATGGAAATGCTACAACAGGGGGGGCTCTCTGTATTTCTATATTCAGCAGGGTCTCCAGGCTTTCAAAATAAAATTTTTAGTATTCTGATAGAATTTGGATGTTTTCTGCCTTTTTTTTTGTTCAGAGCAAACTCTGGAAAATCATAAAGGATGTTCCAGTAAATGAAAAGCACAAGGCCAAGTGTTTTAACAAGAATATTTTGGGCTTTTGCTGAGATCTCTTGAAACACTCCCTGTTTTCTGCACAGAAACGACCTCATTGACAATGGAAATTCTTCGATTCTTTTCAATACCAAAGTGCTACTGCATCCGACTCAAACAAAGAAGCAAAATCATATATATATATATATAAAAAAAAGAGCAAACTTGAAAAACAAATGGTTTTAAATAAGTCCAGCTGTTTTGCTGCCTGCAGCCAAGGATCTTTTTAATTTGAATCCTTTTAACTTTTTTTTTTTTTCTTTAAAACATCAAACACTGATCTGAAGTCCTGCTTTCAAATACTCTCTGAGTTGACCTGCAATTGTTTCTCTCGTTTGAGAGGTACATTAAATAACAACCAGCTCATTTGGGACGCACACGTGTCAACATCAGCAGTTTGGAGTTAAGGAGTAGTACAAGAGCTGCAAACCTCCAATAAAATAGTGCCATAAACGTTACAGTGACATCTGATATGTTCGTGCTGGAACGATGGGCGGCGGTGACGGCTCTGTGCTCAACCTGCTCTGAGTAAAAGCCTTGTAGATTTACTACAGGGCACAACATTGGCTACACCAGCTTTAAACACCTCTCCTCTTCTCCCACAAGATGGAAATGGAAGGATTGTCCAAGCCCTGGCTTTTCTGGAGCTTTCCAGGTGAGCTCGACAGCCCTGTCAAGGAACTGATCTGTTTTCGACTGGAACGTGGCTTTTGTGCTGCACAGAAATCCTGGGAGCAAATCTCACCCAGATTCCATCAGAGCCAGGACTTCCCCCTTGCCTTGGGAATCACAGAATCAGGGAATGGTTTGGGTTGGAAAGGATCTTGAAGATCATCCACCGTAATTGCCATGGGCGGGGACATCTCCAACTATCCCAGGGTGTTCCAACTTGGCCTTGGACACTTCCAGGGATCCAGGGGCAGCCACAGCTTCTCTGGGCAACCTCCCAGGGAACAATTCCTTCCCAATATCCCATCCATCCCTGCCCTCTGGCACTGGGAAGCCATTCCCTGTGTCCTGTCCCTCCAGTGAGCAGGTATTTAATTAGGGAATATCGAATTTGCCTTATGAAGTATTTACATCCTGATTCCTGTTCCTGAGGGTCACCACTGGTGACGAAGGAAAAGCATGGGAGGAGTAGGGAGAGATGACTCCACCACTTGGAAAGGTACAGAAATTCCCAGGGATTTTGGTGCCTTCCAGTGGGAATTGGGCACCTCAATGCCTTTGAGGATCTAAGCTGAGTAAAATGAGAGTGAGATAACTGTAAACAATATTTTTAGGGAATTAGGAGGTCACTTTGCCCATCGTTATTCCAGCCTTTTTCAATGTGACAAATTTGACTTTGGCTGCTACCAAAAAAAGGCAATTGCTGATATTTTTTTTTTAATATAGGCATATTTAAATAATAATAGTATCAACAAATAAGAAAAGTCTAAATATCAAGCATAAATATCAATGAACTCATCAAAGAAATACAGTAGTTGAAAATGACCCAAGGCTGTAGCCGTTGTGTTAAAAAAAAAAGTCCAAGAGATAAAAAGTTAAATTAAGTCATTGAAAAAGGGGCTGATTCTTTCAGTTGACAAAGCAAGAAAGAAGCAAGCATGATTAAAACAAAAAAAAGAGCAAAATCTTTTTTTTTTTTGCAATTTATAAGGTGCCAAGAGAAATAAAACAAATTAGATGCAAAGCAGGATGAGCTGCATCCTAAAAAACAAAACCAACCAAAAACCGCCAAAAAAAACTAAACCCAAAACAAACAAAAAAAACCCCACCCCAGTAATAAAAAAATCCATATTCTTTGGACTATACAAACAAAACAAAGAAAAGAAAGAATGAAGTCCAACATATAAAACCTCTCATTCACAGCATTGCTAAAACAGAAGCGTTCACAGTTTCCCTCTGGGAATCTTCCTATACTTCCTTACACTTAAGATGTCCACAAGATGCAGTAAACTCGCTAAGATCAATTTTTGGGTTTTGTGTTTTTTTTTCTTTTCTTAAGGTTTAAAGTCTTAAAAATAGAAGTGAACCGAAACTCTCTTTTAGGGCTGTGGAGACCTTCAAGCCCAGGCACGCTGGGAAGCCACAGGCCTGGAATCAGGCTGGATACCCTTCTACCCACCCTCGCTACCTCTGCACCACCAACTGGGGCGTCCTCCTTTCCAGAAGCTCGTTCTCCTGCCGGGAATACTTTGCCGGAGCGACGTGGCTCCACCAGGGCCTGGCAACGAGAGCCACCACTCCTGGGAGCGCTGACTTCTGAAGGGTTTGCTCCTGAAACTCGTGGATGAACACGGCAGGGCCCATGAGGAAGTTTCTGGGATCCCTCCGAGCGCCGGGAAATGGGAAGTCCTTTAGTCCTGACCCTTGAGCTCCATCCGATCTCCTCAGTAGGGCCTCCACACGGCCTCCTCCAGCCTCGCCGTGCTGGCCATGTTGGTGGGGGAGTTGCTGTGGCTCCCTTCGGCCTCCACCACATCGCTTTGGTTGGGGAGGTTGGGGTTGAGCAGCGTGGAGCCCGTGGAGGCGTTGGTGCAGGGCGGGTGGATGCGCGGTGGGGACCGGTCCCCGCCGGAGATCATGGAAAACTGATAGGAACCGGCCGAGGTGCCGTAGTACAGGTGGTAGGAGGGGGAGCTGGTCTGGAAAGGGCTGCCCTGAGCCTGGGAGGAGCCGGGGTAGGGCGGGGGGAGGTACGTGTGGTATCTGGTGGCCGTGGACATGGCCGACATGCCGATGCCAATGCCGGAGCTGACGGGTGTGGGCGTGTAGGTGAAGGCTCCTGGGTAGTGCATGCGGGGGTCGGAGATGGACGGGAGCGCCGAGAAAGAGCGGTCGATTCCCACCCGGGGGTCGCTGAACGCCGTCAGGTCAGAAGCTCCTGGGAGGTGGGGAAGGGAAGGCAGAGAAATGTTACAGAATCCCAGGATGTCAGAATGAATTAGGTCAGGAAGAACCTCTGAGATCATGGAGGCCAAGCTGTGCCCGATGCCCACCTTGTCCCCAGCCCAGAGCACTGAGTGCCACCTCCAGCCCTTCCTTGGACACCTCCAGGGATGGGCACTCCAAACCTCCCTGGGCAGCCCCTGCCAAGGCCTGAGCTCCCTTTCCATGGGGAAATTGCTCCTGGTGTCCAACCTGAGCCTCCCCTGGCCCAGCCTGAGGCCGTTCCCTCTCCTCCTGTCCCTGTTCCCTGCGAGCAGAGCCCGACCCCCCCCGGCTGCCCGCTCCTGTCAGGGAGTTGTGCAGAGCCACAAGGTCCCCCCTGAGCCTCCTTTTCTCCAGCCTCAGCCCCTTTCCCAGCTCCCTCAGCCTCTCCTGGGGCTCCAGCCCCTTCCCCAGCTTCCAGGGGATTCCAGGGACAGAATCCCAAGATCCCTGAGGCTGGAAAAGCCCTCCCAGCCCATGGAGCCCAAGCTGTGCCCGATGCCCACCTTGTCCCCAGCCCAGCGCACTGAGTGCCACCTCCAGCCCTTCCTTGGACACCTCCAGGGATGGGCACTCCAAACCTCTCTGGGCAGCCCCTGCCAAGGCCTGAGCTCCCTTTCCATGGGGAAATTGCTCCTGGTGTCCAACCTGAGCCTCCTCTGGCACAACCTATGTCCTCTCACTCTGAAATGTTTCACAGGACAGTCAAATCCTGCTCTGCTTGGTCTGACATCCATGGAATTATTTCCAGTCCCATCCTCTCTTTCCCTGCACGGATTAAACAAGCGGAGCAGATCCTCTTTAGGAAGGATCTTCATCGTGACTCAGGTTAATGGAAGGTCTCATCCCCAGAGCTGGCAGCTCTGCCTGGTTAAGATAACAACAATAATAATTATGGAAAAATCTCTCCAGAAGAAAGACAACTCCTGGCAGCCAAGGCGTGGAGTCTGCAGCGCAGGAGCCGCGTGCTGAAGGAAATACTCCCGAGGAGGAGCAGAGGGAAAACAAAGCCCTTGGCTCTTCCCAGATTTCAAGCTGGAGCAGACTGAGTCTGGGATTCTTGGAGCAGACACACTCCAGAGCCAAGCTCTGAAAGCTCATCAGGACACATCAGCCCACCTTGATGAGTTTCTCTCAATTTTGTAGAAGAGCTCTGAACTTGCTGTTTGCTTCCTTTAGAATTTGCCATCCATTTTTTTCTGGAAAATTAATGGGAACACATTTCATGCCCCTCAACCCTGTCACCTTTAGGTTTGACATGGGAAGACACACGATGGAATGGAGCAGCAGGAGCTTTGGAGGAGCCAAGGTTAAGGTGGTATCTTCCAGATTTTAAATGGCACTTCCACACCTCATTCCTGAGAAACTTCCTAAAACTGCCTGGGTACATCATTAATCAGATGAGGGTTCCTTCTGCCCTGGCAAAAAGCAGAGTAATGACATTTAATGTCAAGATGGTTCAAATTTATCCCATACTGTTGCTTTTTCCTTGGAGACAGCGAGTCTTTAGTTAGGAGGGCCTAAAAAAACTCCTCAAATTTGCTCCTTGTTCTGCCAAGGAGAAATTTCTTAGAGAGACACCAAGTGTGGGTGACAGAAAATGTTGTGACAGATTTTTCCAGGAATGCTGAATGACATTTAATGTCAGGAATTAGAACAGGAAAAGAAGGGATGCTGACATGGCAAGGAAATCTTTCCAGGTTCCTTCACAAGGCATGGAGAAACTCTGCCAGCTCCAAGGAAAATCCCTGTGGCCATGGGCAGAAAAAGCAGCTCCGTGGAGAAGGACCTGGGGATCCTGGTGGAAAACGAAGGGGTATTCTAATTTTTTAAATTTCTAATTCTGTGTAAATAAAGAATGAGAATTTTTACAGCCTTTTTTTAAAAACCAGAAGAAATGGTGCTTTTTTTGACTTTCTGAAAACTTCCCTGTGTTTTCAGCCCTCCCTACAACGCAATTATCACCCAGACCTAACAAATAATTTAGATTTGGTGTGAGGCTTTCAAAGCAAGCTCGACATGACAACAACAGAACAGGCTGGAGCACGTTCAAGTGGTTCCCTCTGATCTCAGAAGAAGCCCTGAGTCTCAAAATGAGAGCAAGATGTGGAGTTAAAGGAGGGATTTTCGCAAAAGCTGTATGCAAATTAGAATGATCCGGCTCTCACTCATTTATACAAATTTATATAAAATTCCTGCTGCTGCACACACAGATTGGTTCAAGATGTGCAGGTCAGGGACAGTTGAGCGTGGTGGAACCACTTCCATTTTTCTGGTGGCCTCTAAAGCTCTGCAGGATGATTTGATGGGCATGGAAAACAAGAAGATGCCCAACCTCACCATCCTGCAGCCAATGGTCCACCCAAAACCTGCTGTGCTCTGGTGTGGGTTTAGAGTGAGGCAAGGAAACAGAGCTGGAATATCTCTGGCATCCACTTCTTGGCAATGTGAAAATTCCTCAGCAATCCAAATTATTTTAATAGCTCCCTACACCTTCAAAGTGCTGCTTTTCTTCTTTTTAGTTCTTTTTTGACAATCCTATGTTGAGCTCCAAACCCCAGGAGCAACCTGGGACAGTGGAAAGTGTCCCTGCCCCTGGCAGGGGGTGGGAATGAGATGAGCTTTAAGGTTCCTCCCACTCCAAACCAGTCTGGGATTTAGGTTGGACACCAGGAGGAATTTCTCCATGGAAAGGGTGGGGTCAGGTGTTGGAAAGAGGTGCCCAGGGAGGGGGTGGAGGTGTCCAAGGAAGGGCTGGAGGTGGCACTCAGTGCTCTGGGCTGGGGACAAGGTGGGCATCGGGCACAGCTTGGAATCAATGACCTCTGAGATCTTTCCCAACCTCATTAATTCTGTGATTGGTTTCTCAAAATGCAACTCATTTATTAAAATTCCCTATTTCTCTACTCTTCCCACAAATCCCCCAAAACCTCGGAACGAGCTTCACCCGGAGAACCCCCAAAGGGCTGGGGCAGCACCTGGGCCACCAGTTTGGCACTGGGGGAAGTGTCCCTTTGTTGTGGAGGGCCCTTGTCACTTTACTGTGACAGAGTCCTTGCCTGGAATCCAGACTTGAGGACTTTCCACGCTTCTTGCTTTCAGATAGTTATTTATTAGGTTTTATCAGAGAAACAGAGTCACAGACATGACCCTGAACATTACAGCGGGAGAGAATGTGAGGGAAAAGCTGAATTATCAAGATGACACCGTCTTTTAAAGGTAAATTACCCAATGAACACCTAAAACGAAAGCTCTTTTTACTTTTCTACCAATGCTCACTAAATAATTTTGTCACATGAAGAGGAACTGTGAAATTCTACATCCAATCCTCTGAATCCACCTTTGCTTTGCTGCAGAATATGGAGTTGTAGAAGAAGAGAAAAAGGTCTGGATAACAACAACAACAATCCTCCATATTCGCATTCTTGCTATTTATCCATTTACTATTTTAACCAACCCAACACCTCCAAATTTTTCACCCTGTGACAATCTCACATAACATTCTAACAGTTAATTCATACTGGTGTATTTTCTAATTCCTCCCAGTGATGCCATGATGTTTTTTGCTTTATATATATCCCCCCTCTATATACTCTTTTGTATAACTTTTATGTATTCTTAAGGGCCTTTTAGCCCACATACTTCTAATTGTTCAGGTTTGATAACCAGCATAGGCCCAGTGTTCCCTTAAGCCAGGAGACCAAACATCTCAGAAACCTCAGACACCGAAGCCTTCTCTGGAACACATTTTGTAAACTAAGATAAACATGTCCATGAGGACAAAATTCCTCGGAGAAGGGGGTTCACTCAGCCTCCCATTGGAAAATCTTTGATAGATATACTAATTAATAAAGCCTGTAATTTTATACCCAAACCATTGTGTGTGTACATTTCGGGATACCCACGGGGGAGCATTTTGGTGTGCATTTGGATGTGCATTTCGGGGTGCTCCACCCGGACGGAGCGCACCAAAGATCCTTAAAATAAATACCGAGGTAAAACCCCTTTTTTCCCTTCTACCCGTGTTTAACTCTTGATTTTAAAACAAAGAAAAGGCATCACCAGAGGGCAGGCAATTTTCTCCACGGACAAAGCTCCAAGACAGCGCTGTCCGGGGTGGGGTAGAACCTTCCAAAAGAGGCAGAGGACTATTCCCTGCACTCTGACATCCCTCGAGGGTGGTGTCCTTACCTGAGAGGCGGCTGGAGAGCTCGGCCGTGAGCGAGGTCATGCCGCCGGCGCGCCCAGGTGAGATGGGCGTGGCCGGGTGCACGGCGGGCGCGGCGATGGAGCCCAGGTACTGGTAGGACTGGTCGTAGGACCAGGGTGGCGAGGGCTGCACCTGCCTCGTGTCTGCAAGCACAAAGAGATCCGTGGGCTGCTTGGAATGGCAGAACTTGGCAATCTGACACGGGAATGGGGTGGAAATAAGAGGCTTGGAGGTGCATTGATAATTAAATTTCAGGTCTGTAAATGGCCCTTGTCTGGAGGCCTTCGAGGGAGTGTTATCAAGGAATAATAACATTGCTTTTATTTTGTTTTATTGGTTTTGATTTTAGTTTTTAGCTCGTGTAGCCTTTTTATCTTGATTTTATTTTTTAGCATTTTTGCTGTTTCCTGTTAATAGCAGGCAGGAACAAGAAGTCAGGGAAAACCAGATTAAAATTCCCAATGGGAAAAACTCCCCCTTAATCTTTGGGGCTGTGTGTTCACAACTCTCTTAACCAAAAATTGTCATGCTGGGCATCAAGGAGACCTCAAAACCCATCCCATTCCATGCCCAGGGACACCTTCCACTATCCCAGGGCGCTCCAACCTGGCCTTGGACACTTCCAGGGATCCAGGGGCAGCCACAGCTGCTCTGGAAATTCCATCCCAGACCCTCCCCACCCTCCAGGGAACAATTCCTGCCCAATATCCCATCCATCCCTGCCCTCTGGCACTGGGAAGCCATTCCCTGTTGTCACTGCAGTTCCTGAGGGGATGCAGACTCCTATAAAACCCACCAAGGGATTCTTTTCTGGCCACAGGACCAGTTTGGATGAGGTTTGGAATCAGAGAAGCCCAAAAAGGAGCTTGTCCAAATCCGTTGCCTCAACTCTTTCCTGCTTATTTCATTTTGCAGACAAAGCTGGGATTTTTCAGTGCATTGAACTGTCTTGTTTTCATATAAATCAAAGGAATCAAAGAGTTTCCTCTCCCCTTTACCCACCCAATTTTTTTCCTATTTTTAGCAAAATCTTTTCTATTTTCTTCAGCTTTAAGAGCATCCTCCTGCAGCTCCATCAAGATAATTGCCTTTATTGAAAAAAACCAAATGCTGGATGAACTGCATTCAGATAAAACTGATACCAGCAAGGAAGGGAAATTTCCCAAGTCTGGGATGAGGACTTTGATCTCCCATCAGAAAGCCCATCTGGAAAATACTCTTTTGTTGTTCTTTATGGAGATGAGGTTTACATTTTGTTTGTTCCATCTGTTTACAAGGCAGGATTTATACAAAACTCCCGGCTTTTAAAAAGTTACAGGTTGAAGTAGGATTTTTCTGCTGAGTAACAAGTTCAGATTCTGAATTAATATTTAATTTTCAAATAATTCAAATTCTAAATTAATACTTAATTTTATTTTTTTTTTTTTGCAGGCAGCCTTCCTTCACAATAAAATCAGTTGACTCACATTGGTAAAAAAGCAACATCCAATTGCATGAAATGAGCTTCAGGAGGAACAAAAAGAGCACCAAACCTGTCGTGTTCTGAATTGCAGCATCACCTGGTTGTTAATTTATGGTCAGAGTTTATTGAAGATCACAGGGAGGGACAGGAGGGAATTCAATTTCCAGGGGTGGCATTAAAATAAACCCCACAGAGCATCCACAGAATGAGCCCTGTACTGGGGTGACACCGCAGGGTTCAGTTTGAAATTGGGTTAATTCAATCATTGCTCCCTAATTTCAGCAGGCAATCCCTGGGATTTCAGGGCCTCATCCAAGTGCTAGAATCCCAGGACTAGAATTCCAGTGCCAGAATTCCAGCCAAGGGATGGAAACTGCCTCATGCAGTCCTCCTGCCCAAGGAGCCCTGGCTGTGCTCTGCCACGGGTCCCTCTGTCACCTCCTTTTCAAGGGCTCTGCTCAGCTGCATCCCAGAATCCCAGAATCCCAGAATCCCAAAATCCCAGAATCCCAGAATCCCAGAATCCCATGGACACCAGTAAGAAGATGCATAAAAAGATGGAGGAAGCAAGATCTTGTCACAGATTTGCTGAACACCGAGAAAAGAGTGAATTGAAATCTGGTTTCTTTCTTTTAGTGCTGCCAAAATGAGCATCCCAGGATGGGTGAGGCTGGAAGGGCCCCCAGGGGTCACCTGCTCCCAGCTCAGGGCCATCCCAAGGGCACAGGAGTGTGGGTATTGTGGAATATCCCCAGCGAGGAGACTCCAGCCCCTCTCTGGGCTCTGTCCCAGCTCGGTCCCTGCCCAGGGCAGAAGTTGTGCCTCCTGTGCAGGGAATTGCTGGGCTCAGGCCCTGCCCGTTGCTCTGGGGCCATTGCTGGGCCCTGGAGCAGAGCCCGGGCCCTGCTCGGAGCCCTCCCTGCAGCCAGGGACAGACTGGGACAGACTGGGACAGACTGGGACA
>VZRV01003791.1:20463-31758 GCA_013398115.1 Falcunculus frontatus
CTCTCACTGCCTTCATCCTCCTCTTATTCCCACCTTCATCCCCCTCTCATTGCTACCTTCATCCTCCTCTCTCATTCCCACCTTCATCCTCCTCTCATTGCCACCATCCTCCTCACATTGTCACCTTAATCCTCCTCTCATTGCCACCTTCATCCTCCGCCCATTCCCACCTTCATCCTTCTCACATTGCCACCTTCATCCTCCTCTCATTGCCACCATCCTCCTCACATTGTCACCTTAATCCTCCTCTCATTGCCACCTTCATCCTCCGCCCATTCCCACCTTCATCCTTCTCACATTGCCACCTTCATCCTCCTCTCACTGCCACCTTCATCCTCCTCTCATTGCCACCTTCATCCCACCTTCATCCTCCTCTCACTGCCTTCATCCTCCTCTCATTGCCACCTTCATCCTCCTCTCACTGCCACCTTCATCCCACCTTCATCCTCCTCTCATTCCCACCTTCATCCCACCTTCATCCTCCTCTCATTCCCACCTCCCCTCCCTACCAAGCTGCCTGCCCTCCCTCGCCTTTCTGCCTCCCAAATCCCGCTCGAAACTACAATTACCCGCACCAAACACCTCCTACAAGTGTTTTTTTTTCCCCAGCCAGGATTGGGGCAGACGGCGCGGGCAGCCCTGAGTGCTGAGCAGTGAATTCATTAGCCACGATTTATGTCAGTGCGAATCCCCCCCATCCTCGGCACGGCCAGACGAGTTGCGAAATCGCCGCTGCTGCCGCTGCCAGGTTTTTCTCTCTCCAATTGCACAAATAGCTGTCAGTCACACGCAACAAAGCCCAAAAGTGGCTCCGCAATTCCTGCCCCGGCCTGGAAGGGGAGAGGCAGCAGCTGACAGCGGGCACGGGCTGGGTGAAAGCTGGGATCAGCTCAGTGCTGTCAAACTCGAGGCAGATGAGGCTCCTTAATTGCTCTGAAAGGTTTTTCTGAGGCTGGGATTTGTCCCCCTCCCCCTTTCCCCGCAGTTTCCCTGGTGTGATTTGTTAATCTTTCCAAAGGGAAACAGTTCTTCTGGAGTGGCTTTGCCTTCCTCCGGAGTGTGAGGCAGGACTGGTCTTGACTGGGCTTGTTCATTCACAGAGCTGCCTTGCCTAATCGAGGAAATGACCTGTGAGCACAGAAATACTCCGTGTACTTTTGTGCTCGGCAGAAAGATGCCAAAAGCTGCCCAAAAAATTCCAGTTCGGCCTTTCCTCTTTTTGCCACCACCTCAAGCCTGTCTCTGCCTCTCTTCCCACTCGTTTTCCTGCCCCAGCAGCTCCAGGTGGAGGAGTGGGAAGCACAAAGCATCGGGAAATGATCGGGAATGACTCTGACCTCTTCTCCCTCGGGAGCGAGGCATCCAAAATGACTCAATCGCCCTCCCTCCCTCGCTCGGGACCCAGCAAATCCTCAGCCGAACGCAGCACCGTGAAAAAGGTGTGGCACGGCCTGAAGCTGCGGGAATTAGTCATTAGCATAAATAAGGGGGACTTTCCGAGTCCATCCCCGGCAGGGCAGCGGCCGCACAGGGCTGGCATTCTCAGACCTCTCGGCGCTGGAACACGAGCAGCTGGAAAATTACCGAGCGGACTGTAAAATTCCACCGACGGCTCCTTTTGCCCCCGCAGGGTGGATCCCCTCCGGGTGCCAGCCCGTGGCACCAGGGGCACACCACGGAGCCACCCCGTGGCACCACCCGAGTGGCTGCGAGCTCCGCTTTTTTCCCCCTCAGGGAAAGTTTTCCAAAGGTTTCTCCTCTCTGCTGGGAATTTATAGGAAAGGAGCATTCCCTGCTCTCCCCGTGGCCTTTGAGAAGCCTCTTTTAGGCCGCTGACAGGTGACAGGAGCCGTTCTGGCTGGGAAGGGCAGTGACAGGCTCGACGCGTGGCTGGGAGGATTTAAGGTGGGGGCGTGGGGTGGAAGAGGCTCCCAAATCCCCCGGCTATTCCCTGGGAGAGGGATCTTTGGCAGGGAGCTCCTGCCTCGGTGTTTGCTTTGGTTTTATTTCACTATTCCTGCGGTTTTGTGGAGCGTTGCGAAGGCTGGAGGAGTTTTAGAGCCTCTGAAAAATCTCTGGGATGGGAGAGTGAGGGAGTTTCTCCACGCTAAGGCATCACCCTCTGGAGATTAAAGAAGACAAATATCAGCCTCAAGCAGAAACCTTTCAAATGAGGCGGCTGAGGCTGTTCTAGCTGTGGTGGTGAGGACTTTTTTTGCCAGCTTTTCTTTGGAGACAGCTGCCAGGGAAGAAGGAAAAGAAAAGGAGTGCATCCCAAAGGATGTTTTTTAAAATTCCTTCAGTCTTTTCACATCCGTGTCAAGAAAGTTGGTGCTGCAGTGATAAGAAGATATCTGGGGATGATATTGAATGCAGCAGGAGAAAGCAACTGTGGATATTTTGGGGATAAAGGAGGGGAACGTGTTTCCCTCAAGTTTAGTGCTGCCTGAAAGAGCTGCTTAGAGCTTTACATGCACAATGTGCCCCCTAAAGAAACCAGCAGCATTTTATGGGGTGCCCTAAAAACCCCTCTCAGTGCCGGCAGCAGGAAGCGCAGCCGGCTCCGAACTGTGAAAACTCGGATTTCACAATCCCAACGCGTGTGCTGCCCTAGCAGGTCGGTACATAAAGCGCTCCAGTGAAACATAAACCATCTCTCTCCTCCTCCTGGGCCGGCCTCACTGCTGCTGCGAGAACGTGATGAGCCTTTCTGGGCAAATTGCAAAGGTGCCAGTGACAGCCCGGCTCGGAAAGCCGAGTTTTGCGAATTAAGGATGCATTGTTCTTTGTCTCGCAGGTGTGAGTCAGCCCGGAGAGCTGCAGGTATTTGTTCAAGAGGGAGACTCCGTTCCACCCCCATCCTCCTCTTCTCTCCCTCCCTCCCCGCGCCGGCGAGGAATGAAAAAAAAAAAAAAAANCCCCCCGCCGGGGAGGAAAAAAAAAAAAAAAAAAAAATAGAATTCAACCTTGACCTTCCCCTGCTGTGGCTGCCCGGGAGGAGCCGCCAGACTCGGTGCCGCTGCCGTATCTCGGAGTTTGTCCCGCAGCCCAGACGGCCAGCGGGAATGCAGGGACACGGCACACGGATGGCGGCAGGGAGCTGCTGTCACCCTTGGCCTGGGAGGTGGCACTCGCACCCCTCCGCCGCTGCCCAGCGCTCTGGGGTCCTCTCTCGCTGCTGGGAGGGGACAGGGATAAGGGGATGGCACCTCCCCGGCGAGTCACTGCTCTCTTATTGTCCCTGTGAATCCACAGGGAGAAATCCAATGTCTCCGGTCCGCAGGGGAATCACCTGTGGGAGCTTCCCTGGTGCCAGACCCTGCCAGGTGCCAGCGCTCCCCTGTCCCTCCCCAGCCTTCAGCTGCTCCAGACGCCACTCGCTGCTCTCCTCTGTGCCTTTCCCTGAGCCACTCCAGCTACGGGAATGCCTCCCAGCTGATGAATCCCTCCATCCCCACGCTGCTTCTCGATGAATTCCTGCCATCCCCGTTTTAGCTGGAGCACAGGGAGGGCAAGGCTCGGGTTCAGCGGAGCAGCCGGGGCACGGAGCTGAGCCCGGGCTGAGTCAGACAGAGCATGTGAGAATCACCTGGAGTCACCCGGCAGGGAAAGTTCACCCGCAACAACAGCTCGGGGGAGAATTCTCTCCTTTGTGCAGCTCCATTCCCATCCCGAGCTCTCCCCCAGCTCTCAGGGTGGGGGTGCAGAGCTCGGGTAAATGAGCCCAGGCTGCTCTGGGCAGGGGAATAATGCCCTGGGAACACAGACACTCGGCTGGTTAATGGGGTACAAAGTGTAATAACGCTGTCTCCCGCTGCCGGGGGAGGATCCAGCCCACCTGAGAGCTCCACACCGGAGCTGCCGAGCTCTGAGCTGCCTGTCTAGACTGCAGACTTTGTTGCCAGACACTTGTGGGGTTCGAGTTGTTTCACCCTAAGGGAGACATCCCAGCCGAGCCAGGAGGGTGAATCACAGCCCGGGAACAGCTGTTTTTCTCCTCGATGGCAGAGATACCCGATGACTGTGTCAGACACAGACACACCACGTACAGATGGCTGGGGCTCAGTGAAACCAATCCCAGCCTGGCTACACCTCAGGAGTTTCTCTTTCATGGGGTGAAGCAAGTCTAAAGGAAATGGAGAGATATTCCCTGAGCCAGCACCTGGAAGTCACCCTGAGTCACTGTTTGCAGACGTATGATTAAATCATGGAATCATGGAATATCCAGAGTGGGAATAAACCCACAGGGATGATCCAGTCCCAGCCCTGGCCCTGCCCAGACCCCCCAACAATCCCAGCCTGGGCATCCCTGGCAGCGGTGCCCAAAGGCTCCTGGAGCTCTGGCAGCCTCGGGGCCGTGCCCATTCCCTGGGGAGCCTGGGCAGTGCCCAGCACCCTCTGGGGAAAGAAGAACCTTTCCCTGCTCTCCAGCCTGAGCCTGCCCTGGCCCAGCTCCAGCCCCTCCCTGGGTCCTGTCAGGTCACAGGGAGCAGAGATCAGAGCTGCCCCTCTGAGGAGCTGCAGCCCCTGAGGAGTCTCCCTCAGTGTCCTCTGCTCCACCTGGACAATCCAAGGTCCCTCAACCTCTCCTCGTGTGGCCCCTCCAGACCCTTCCCCATCCTCATGTCCCTCCTTTGGACACTCTCTAAGAGCTTTAAATCCTCCTTATATCATAGTGCCAAAGCTGCACCTTTCTCTTGGGCAAAGCCTCCATGCCCCTGGGCTGGACCCAACCCCGCTGCTCCTGGGAGGGGATTCTGATCCCCTGGAGCCCAGCCCCAGACCTCAAAGCCCATCCAGTGCCACCCCTGCCATGGCAGGGACACCTTCCACTGTCCCAGGCTGCTCCAAACCCTGTCCAAGTGGCCTTGGACACTTCCAGGGATGGAGCAGCCACAGCTGCTCTGGGCAGTCACGAGTTCCTGTCACAACAAAACATTTCCAGCTCTGTGTCTACATTTCAAGACAAATATGAAGCTGAAAGCTCCTTGGATGTGTTATTCCCACTGGAAAATCAATGCTTTAAAGGAAAGGAGAATTGAATGAAGGAGTTCCTGCAGTTCACTGGGTGACAAATGGGTGAACACAACGTGGCCTCAGGTTGCTCCTGATGATGTGAACTAATTACTCCACATCCAAGTCCTTTAGCCTAAAGATAAACAAAAAGTCCTCATCAATCTCTTCTTTTCCACTTTCACTGCTCCCTTCTCTTTTGCAGCATGAAAGCAGCGGAAGAAAAACTTGCTCTCTGGAGCTTACAGTCATTTTATCCCCCACCAAACACTGACCTTGATGTGAACTAATTAGGATGGCAATAGATTATTAATACGAGTGGGTAAGGTGAGGTTTTGTCAGTATAAAAGAGGCCTTTGAAGATAACAGCCATTTCCACTTTCATGATGCCATCCCAAGTGCTCAGAAGAAAGCCTAGAAACTAATAAAGGAGAATTCATCCAGGGGCACCGAGTCACCCCCCAAACCCTTATTCAGGCTGGCAAACGAAATCTGCTCGGATTCTTTTAAATCCCATCACAGATCAGGATTAAAAACAACTTTTGGTAATGAGCAGATCTCTGATGATCTAAAGACACCCTGGCTCATTTCACTGAGGAAGTAAGTGACATATCAAATGCAACCTTCAGACTCGAACAGCTGAGGTCACCTTCAGAGAAATGCTGCTGAGCCCCGTGGAATGAAACCTCTCTCCAGAGGGCAGCTTTGATTTACAAGGGGAGGTAAGGTCTTCTCCACGTGAACATCTATTTGGAAGGACAGTTTGACTTAGAACCGTGCCCAGATTGTGTTTTGAAAGGTACCTGAGGAACTGTTGCTCGTTATGGTCCTAAACTAAAGCGGGCTTGTTGAAAACTCTCCGAAGGGATCTGCTCCCTGAAACTGCCCAGCTGCTTTTGAGGAGATCTGCAGGACCCAGATGGACAATGAGTCAAGCCCAGAAGAATGTGCTGAAAGCCCCAAGTCAGTGGCTCGTCAGGGGCATTCAGGCCAGAAATCCATTTCAAATACCACTGAAGAAATGCTTTGCTTCCTCTCCGAAATCCCTCGGCGCTTGGAGTGCAGCTGAGGAATGCTCAGCCCATTCCACCCGACCCATGGCCACGGGAGGTGTCACAGGACCTGTCCCCTGAGCCACCCTGGAGGGGCACAGCCAAGGAGAAGGATTGGAGGGAGGTAAAAACTCCAATCCTCTCCGTGTTCAACTCTGCCACAGGAGTGGGAGAAGGGCTCAAGACGCACTGGGACCAGCTCAGTTTGAACATCTGCTCTGCTGGACACATGGAAATGTCCTCCTGCTGGATTTCATGGAATCATGGAATGTCCTGAGTGGGAAGGGACCCACAGGGATGATCCAGTCCCAGCCCTGGCCCTGCCCAGAGCCCCCAACAATCCCAGCCTGGGCATCCCTGGCAGCGGTGCCCAAAGGCTCCTGGAGCTCTGGCAGCCTCGGGGCCGTGCCCATTCCCTGGGGAGCCTGGGCAGTGCCCAGCACCCTCTGGGGAAAGAAGAACCTTTCCCTAATATCCATCCCAAATTCCCCTGGCCCAGTCCAGCTGCTCCCTGGTGCTGTCCCTGCTCAGAACAAGTTGATTCTAAATCTGAAGGGCAAAAGGTGCAAGAAACAGGAGCTTTGAGGGTCAAAGTGCTTCTCTCTGGTGTTTCTGAAGTTGACAACGAGAAGCAAATCAAATCATCCCACACAGAAGCCCTTCAATGTCCTTCCAAAGCAAAGTGCCAAAAGTGACAGCCCTGAAGAAGCAGGCAGAGGGCAGGGAATGCTCAGGGATCAGGCAGCAATGCCCTGGACACAGACTCTGTATCAGGGTGCTCGGGGCAGGGGCTGCCCCAAAAAGGGGATTCACGTGTGCTACCTGTCAGTGATGCTGGGAGGAGCCTGGGGGCAGCCTGCTGATGTGCCAGGTCCTGGACACATCCCTGCCCCTGCTCCTGGAGCTTTTCCTGTGGGGGACTTGGGACAATGGGACAGAATCCCAGGATCCCTGAGGCTGGAAAAGAGATCCAAGGTCACTGAGGCCAAGCTGTGCCCGATGCCCACCTTATCCCCAGCCCAGAGCACTGAGTGCCACCTCCAGGTGACACCTCCAGGGATGGGGACTCCAAACCTCCCTGGGCAGCTCTTTCCAAGGCCTGAGCTCCCTTTCCATGAGGAAATGTTTCCAAATATCCAATCTAAACCTCCCCTGGCCCAGCCTGAGGCCGTTCCCTCTCCTCCTGTCCCTGTTCCCTGCGAGCAGAGCCCGACCCCCCCCGGCTGCCCCCTCCTGTCAGGGAGTTGTGCAGAGCCACAAGGTCCCCCCTGAGCCTCCTTTTCTCCAGCCTCAGCCCCTTTCCCAGCTCCCTCAGCCTCTCCTGGGGCTCCAGCCCCTTCCCAGCTCCGTTCCCTTCCCTGGACACGCTCCAGCCCCTCCAGGTCTCTCCTGCACGAGCCACAACTGGACACAGCCCTCGAGGGGCCTCTCAGTGCCCAGCACAGAGGGACAAATCCCTGCTCCTGCTTGGAAAGGACTGATTGGAAACTTCCCCTGCTTCCCTAAATTTTGTGTCTGTCCAGCCCTCTCCTGATTCCTGGTTCGTGTGCAGGGAGGTGTGAGCAGCAAGGGTGGAGTGAGGAATAACAGCGTGGAAGGAAAGTTCTAATCCTGTAGAGAAAAGAAGTGTCAACACATGTCAAATGTTGCAAAATGTCCCGGTGTGGAAGAAATAAAGTAATTCCCAGCATTAACCAACAAAGCGCTGTTGTTTTGCCAGGCTGAGGAAGATTTCTTTTCTGGAATGGGAAACACTGGATGTTTTATACAAATAGGAGTTTCACTTTCTGTATTAAACATCTTAAAAGCTGACCTTTAGCTACCAAAAACTGACCTTCAGATACCAAAAACTGACCTTCAGATACCAAAAACTGCCCTTCAGCTACCAAAAACTTCCAGATTTGAGAAGTCCAGCTTGCTGAAATGTCTTTTCAAACACCAACCCATGCCCAGCCCATCTGCCCCGAAATATCCTGTGAAATTCTTGTTCTCTCTGAGCAATTCTGAACCTCTGAAACATCAAAAAGTTTTCAGAAACTCAGCTGAACACATCTGAACTGCCCCTGATGTGCTGAGCTGAGCAGTTTTGGGCAGCTGTGGCGAGGAGAGTCCCAAGTCATCATTATGAGTAAAAGGAACTTTTTCCCATTTAAGAAACGATCTCAAAGCTAAACATAATCTTGATATGTAAGCAAATATTATTTAAATAAGGGCAAGACCAAATATTTTTATGTTTAATGCAAAAATCCAACGCGATGGCAAAAAACCAAGGTTACTGTTGATTATGTTGGTGACTTGGGGGGGGAGAAACTTCAAAACCTGAATTGTTATTACTGAATTTAAATATTTTTTACATCTGCATTTCCACTATTAAAAAACCACCGGCAACATTTGGAAACAATTAGTTTGAATTCATCCACAATTATACATTTGCTGGTGGTGTTGTGCAGTTGTTGATATTTTGAGGCCGCTAGAGAAACAAAACAACACTTAAAAAAACCCCCTTCATTTATTTATGCAGCTCTTTCATCTGTTTCAATTAAGACGCTGCATTACTCATTTTTTCCCCACCGTGATCCCAAAAATGATTTCTGAGCTGGCAAGGAATGACATAGGGTTTATCCCCCATCCTCCAGCAGCTCTTCCCCATCCTCACCCCTGGCTGAGCCAGGCTGAGCTCGAGATAAAGCTGAGCATGAGACACAAGGAGGCAAAGCCAGCCAATTACCCAGGCAAATGTTGGAAGGATTGGAGCCCCGAGGCAGAAATGCTGTTTGTGAAGGCTGAAGGAGCCACTTCTGCTCCACACGAGCCCAGCAGTGCTGGAGAGTGGCCACCAGTGGACTGGGAGTGAGGTTTGGAGATAACATCGAGCTGCTGTCTGAGTTTCTCACCGCGGGGCCTTTCCCTGGGTGCTGGAACAGAGGGGTGTGAGCAGCAGGAGCTCTGCCATCTGCCTTTGTGTGCACTCCTCCAAGAGTTCATCCCTCATTTTCCTGCTGGAGACCATCCCAGCAGGGGGAGAGCCTCAGCTGGGCCAGGGAGGAGAGCTAAAAGTGGGGTTTTGGTTTAATTCTGAGCCTTTTCTGGCTCACTGGGGAGGAGCAGGGGAGAGGTGCTTCACACTCTCCTTTTTCCCTCCCTACTTTCCTGCTCAGGAAGAGGTTTTGGGGCAAAGAATGGAGGCTGCAGCAAGAGGGACACAGCCAGAGAATCCCAGGATCACTGAGGTTGGGAAAGGTCTGCAAAATCATCGAGTCCAAGCTGTGCCTGATGCCCACCTTGTCCCCAGCCCAGAGCACTGAGTGCCACCTCCAGCCCTTCCTTGGACACCTCCAGGGATGGGCACTCCAAACCTCCCTGGGCAGCCCCTGCCAAGGCCTGAGCTCCCTTTCCATGAGGAAATNTCCCTGCGAGCAGAGCCCGACCCCCCCCGGCTGCCCCCTCCTGTCAGGGAGTTGTGCAGAGCCACAAGGTCCCCCCTGAGCCTCCTTTTCTCCAGCCTCAGCCCCTTTCCCAGCTCCCTCAGCCTCTCCTGGGGCTCCAGCCCCTTCCTCAGCTTCCCTACATGAACAGATCAAAAGGAAAAAGCTGCCCAGGACAGGTCTGCAGCCCCTGCTTCCCTCTGCCATGAACTCAGCAGCAGGAATGACACAACAGAAAGAGCAGGAAAAGGTTCTTAACTGATGCCTTAGGTTTTAACTTTTCTATTTTCAAATTCTGTACTGCTCAGAGTGTAACTCTGAAGTTCCTTGGAGCCTGTAATTCCTGCTCTCTCGTACTGGGCAGACAGAACAAAGCCTCTCCAGGCTTTGCCTTCAAGGACAGCCAGGCTGTTTTTAGGCCCAAAATGTGTAAACCAAAGATTCTAAGGGGGGCAAGCTGAGGGGAGTTCCATCGTTAAACTGGGGCTTTAATTGCAGAATTAACCCTGATATGCAAATGATCCAAACCTATAAAACTGTGAAGAACTCGTGACCTGGGGTCCATCTGGGGGTCCAATTTTGGAAGCAGCCTCTGGCTCCCCCAGGGTGTACCTTGAAGGCCCTTCAAATAAATACCTGTCTTTATTCCCTTCCTCTTGTCTAGTCTCTGTTTCTGGGTGGCTGCAGGAGGCATCAAACCATTCCATCTTCCACAGGATGCACCTCTAAGAGATCTGTGCTGCAGAACTGGAGGAGGAAGAGTGGCTGAAGAGAGACCACGAGGCCAAAGATGAACACCCAAGGCAAATATCTGATATTTCATCTAAACCCACTCTCAGACTGAACCCGTTCCCCCTTGTCCTGTGACTCCATTCCTGGTAAATAATCTCTCTCCATCTTTCCTGTAGGCTCCCTTCAGCCCTGTAAATAAATTTTCCCACAAAAAGAGAGGGATGTGCTCCATCCCAGCGTGCCTTTTGAGGAGACAGCGCTCCCTCAGTCCTCCCTTTATTTTGGTTTTTTTTTCCCCTCCTTCCAACATGAAAAATAAGTGGGATGACAGCCTTTGGTGGAGATGTGTGCAACAAGGCCCTCATTGTCTCACACAGGTGTGAGATTGGGATTGACTCAGTGCCAAGAAGCCCGGTATCAGCGCCAGCTCTGGGAGCTGCAAACACTCCACAACCATCCCATAATCCCACTGCAGCCAGCCAGAGACTCAACAATTTAAGGCTTAAGACACACACACACAACATAAATCAGATGAGGATGTACCAGCCAAGCGTCAGCTCCTTGGGCAGATGCCTGCAGACCGTCTGTGCTCATCAGGCCTGGCCTCTCTGGCTTATTGGAAACATTTATTGTTTTTTTTTTTCTATAAAGATGAGAGGCTGGGTGGAGCAGCCAGCTCAGACACATTTCCATTTGCCCTATCTTGCCCCAACAGCCCTCCTGTGCTTGATTTTTTGGAGGCAGCTCGGCTCATAAAGTCTCTTTATTCCGAGTGCAGGAGGGAAGGAATTACATCTTGGGGAAATGTTTAATGTACAAATACAGAGATCACATGGACGTGCCCTCGGTAGGCACCGCCCTCCTGAAACAAAACCGTGCCCTGCCATGGGAGTTTGGGAGCCTCTGAACATGATCAAACAAGCACAGGGATTAGCACAGCTGTTTGTCTTTCTTTCTTTTTCTTTCTTTCTTTTTCTTTCTTTCTTTCTTTCTTTCTTTCTTTCTTTCTTTCTTTCTTTCTTTCTTTCTTTCTTTCTTTCTTTCTTTCTTTCTTTCTTTCTTTCTTTCTTTCT
>VZRV01003791.1:32254-62808 GCA_013398115.1 Falcunculus frontatus
TTCCTTCCTTCCTTCCTTCCTCCCTTCCTCCCTTCCTCCCTTCCTCCCTTCCTCCCTTCCTCCCTTCCTTCTCTCTTTTTTCTCTCCTTTTTCTCTCTTTTTTTTTTCCCCCAGGGATATTTTCCCTCCACTTTCCCAAGAAAATCTATTTCCACACTCTCCTCTTTGCCTTTACTTCCCTCTCCTGCTCCAACCCAGTCCCTGCTCTGCTTTTAGCCCCATTAATTGCCCCAGAGAAGGCAAGAGAGGGCAGAGCTGGTGGCCTCCTGCTCCTCCTCTGGGCTCTGGCTGGGCAAGGAGCCATTCCCTGGGCTGGGTGACCCACAGATGCCCGGCTGGGGTGACTCCTGGAGGTGCCAGGCTGGTCCTGGCCCCATCCACCTGCAGCTCCTGCTGGCCAAGGCAGGGGGGAGGTGGATGCTGGAGACCACCCTGGACACAAGAGCCTGGCACAAACACCCAAGGATGGGTTTGCCTCATTTGAAATGTGTCTCTCCCTTTTCATGGAATCCCTGAGGCTGGAAAAGAGATCCAAGGTCACTGAGGCCAAGCTGTGCCCGATGCCCACCTTGTCCCCAGCCCAGAGCACTGAGTGCCACCTCCAGCCCTTCCTTGGACACCTCCAGGGATGGGCACTCCAAACCTCCCTGGGCAGCCCCTGCCAAGGCCTGAGCTCCCTTTCCATGGGGAAATTGCTCCTGGTGTCCAACCTGAGCCTCCCCTGGCCCAGCCTGAGGCCGTTCCCTCTCCTCCTGTCCCTGTTCCCTGCGAGCAGAGCCCGACCCCCCCCCGGCTGCCCCCTCCTGTCAGGGAGTTGTGCAGAGCCACACGGTCCCCCCTGAGCCTCCTTTTCTCCAGCCTCAGCCCCTTTCCCAGCTCCCTCAGCCTCTCCTGGGGCTCCAGCCCCTTCCCAGCTCCGTTCCCTTCCCTGGACACGCTCCAGCCCCTCCAGGTCTCTCCTGCACGAGCCACAACTGGACACAGCCCTCGAGGGGCCTCTCCGTGCCCAGCACAGAGGGACAATCCCTGCCCTGCTCCTGCTGGACACACAATTCCTGATCCAGCCCAGTGCCAGTGGCCTCTTGCCCACCTGGGCACCCCTGGGCTCGTGTCCAGCCCCTGGCACCAGCACCCCCAGGGCCTTTCCTGCCAGGTCACTTTCCCACTTTTCTCCTTTTCAAGTTAACACAAGTGTTCACTTTTATGATGTGTGGCAGAGCAGCTCTTGTCTGCTGGTGGATTCCTTCCCCCGTGAATGAATTAATCCTGAATTCAAATTTGCCAATGGTTTTTTGCATGGAAAATTGCTCATATTTATGGAGCTCTCAAGGATATCAAAGGCACTGTGCTTTGGAGCAGTTATTCACAGGCTGGGCTGCAGAATGAGGAGCATTGTTTGCACTTGGGATTTGGAAAATGAGATCCACCTTTATGCAATGAGAGTTGAAAGCATCACCAGTGCTACCCTTGCTCAGCCAGCTGTAAATCATCACCCTAATAAAATCAGGAGTTGCCTTTCACTAAATGTTGTCTTTCCTACGGGCCAGAGGATGCAGCAATTGACAGGATTTTTTTTCCATGCAAAGGAATTTTGGTTTCATTGGTTTTTGTGGGTATTGATCAGCTGAATTTAATCTGTGAGAAGCTGAGAGAGCCCAAATTGGCCAAGTGACATATACAATAATTGATAATTGTAATTAAACCTGCAGAAGGCCAAGAAGAATTGGGATTGTTGAGCCTGGAGTGCAGAAGCTTTGGGCTGAGCTCAGTGTGGCCTTGCAGGGCCTGAAGGAGCGGCAGGAACCATGGAGAGAGCCAATTTCCAAGGGCTGGAGGGCCAGGAGCCAGGGAATGGCTTCCCAGTGGCAGAGGGCAGGGCTGGATGGGATCTTGGGAAGGAATTGTTCCCTGGGAGGGTGGGGAGGCCCTGGCACAGGGTGCCCAGAGCAGCTGTGGCTGCCCCTGGATCCCTGGCAGTGCCCAAGGCCAGGTTGGACCCGGGGGCTTGGAGCAGCCTGGGACAGTTTGAGGTGTCCCTGCCATGGCAGGGGTGGGATTGGATGAGTTTAAGGTCCCTTCCAAATCCAAACAATTCTCTGACAGAGGATGCAAACTCCAGTAGTTTCTATTTCCGGTTGTTTCTAATTCTATCCCATTTTTGGGTACTTTACCAAAGACATTCCAAACACCTCTTTTTGCAGATATCCCTGAAAGTTCCTGAAGCTGAGCACCAAACCCTGGAATCTCCCAGAATCCCTGATCTTGAACTGAGCACTTTGCCCCACACAGACAAACCAAAGAAACCTCTGCCACAGACCTGGGAATTTCTTGCTGGAAATCAAACCCAACCTGAAAGCGAAGCCACGATTTTTTAATGGCCTTCTTTAACATCCTTTTATTTTTCAATGCTTTTAAGAGAAGAGTTGCACAAATAGGCTGGAAATGGTCATTTGGAGCCTGTTTGATTATCTAATGTGCACTTCCCCAGGTCATTGATTGCCTCAGCGAGCACATCCCAGCCCATTGTTCCTTGCCTGTGAACAATCTCCATTTGTTGGGGTCATAACAGGCTGAACACACAGGGAAAACTCCGAAATGAGTTTGCCAAGGGTGTTGTGTGTACTCAGCCACATAAAAGGAGCCCTGTGAGCCCTGGCACCACGTGGGTTCGTGAGGGAATGATCCTGTTTGATGCAATGTTGTGCTAAAGGCCTGCCACAGGAGGTGTGTCTGCACTTGGGGCTTTGAAAGGAGCCCCCCCCTAGCCATGGATAAATCCCAGAATTCCAGATTTAAGGTTGGAAAAGACCTCCAAGGTCATGTGTCTGATGCCCACCTTGTCCCCAGCCCAGAGCCCTGAGTGCCCCCTCCAGCCCTTCCCTGGACCCCTCCAGGGATGGGCACTCCAAACCTCCCTGGGCAGCCCCTGCCAAGGCCTGAGCTCCCTTTCCAGGAAGAAATTTTTCCAAATATCCAATCTAAACCTCCCCTGGCCCAGCCTGAGGCCGTTCCCTCTCCTCCTGTCCCTGTTCCCTGGGAGCAGAGCCCGAACACCCAACAACAGCTCAAGTTTGGAGATGATCAATTCAGAATTTGAGGGAAAACAACAGCTTCCATTACAAAACCCAAGTGGCATCTTCTGGCACCCGGGCAGTGCCAGGTGAATGAGGAGCTGTTTTCAGTGGGTGTTTGTTTTTAGGGTAAGGAGCCTTTATTTATGTATTTTTTGTTTGTTTTATTTACCATGGAAGGTAATTTGAGCTCTGGTATCCAAACCCTGGCGTGTTCTGCCAAGAGGGGATTAAAGAGGAGAATGCTGTGGAAAGAAACTGGGTTTGTCAGGGAAGAACTCAGAGAGATTTGATTTATCAGAGTTTTGCAATCGGTGCTTTTAATCTTCCTCACGACTGGGACATTCAAAGGCTAAGAAAATGCTTTGAGGGCCAGTGGGGAAGAACCCCAAACACGAGAAAACCTCAAATGCTGAACGTTTGCCATCCAAAGTTCAGAATCATGGAGTGGTTTGGGTTGGAAGGGACCTTAAAGATGATTTTGTTCCACCCCCTGCCATGGCAGGGACACCTTCCACAATCCCAGGCTGCTCCCAGCCCCATCCAACCTGGCCTTGGACACTTCCAGGGATCAGGGACAACCACAGCTTCTCTGGGAATTTCATCCCAGTCCCTCCCCACCCTCACAGGGAAGAATTCATTCCCAATATCCAATTTAAACCTGCCCCTGGGGCACACAGAGATATTTGCTTGAAACACCTCCAGGATGAGATGGGATTAGCCCTGGGAAGGAGCAGTGAGCCAGACTGAGGTGCTTCCATGGCAAAGGAAGAGCCCCAGGAGACACAAATGTCCCCTGAGGTAGAGCTGAAAGATGCTCCCCCAAAAATGAGGAGGAGAGAAATAGCAGGCAGAGGCTGCACCTTGCAAAGGTGAGAGAGTTAAAGGAGCAAGAAGTGAGCCCAGGGAATTCTCTGGGAGAATCCTGGCACAACATTCCTGCCCTGGGTCAGAGAGCAGCTCCACTTTCCCAAGGCCATAACGGAGAAGGGCTCAGGGAGTGGAAGGGGATCAAACCAAACAAGGCAGCAGGAATCACTGTGCAAGTCCCAAACTGAACTGGGAATACTTGTCCCTGCCTGCTCTGCTCTGAGTATCCATCAGCTCTCCCGTGGTAAAAGACATGGACTGATTAATGAAAATAAAACTGTGCCTGGGCACGAGCTGCCGAATTTTAGAGCTGCCTCAAGGTTCAGGGAGAGGGTTTTGCAAAGGCAGCTCTGTCGCTGGGATTGATTGCTCCGTGGTTTAGGTGCTTGGGCACCATTAAAAATCCTCCTGAAACACCTTTCTGCTTCCTGAGTTTTCCTAAAGGCTCGGTGAAACGTCAAACTCTCAATAATTCGCCTAAAAAACTCACGGAATTACTGCCAAAATGTAGGACAAAATACAGATCTCTCAACTTCTCTGCTTGAAACCCAAGATTTCCTTTTTGTTGTTTAGAGTTCTCCTTAAGGATGCTCCATGTGGGAAAAACGTGGGAAAAAAAGCAGAAGCAAAATTGGTGTAAGTGGAGGTGTTGCTAGGGGACTGAGAACATATTTGTTGCATTATCTGCTGCTTTTTTAAATCCCAGGAAGTGCCAGGCATTTGGAATATGAAGATTGGTATCTTAAATATATCGACACTTGGAAATCTTGTGGATTAACCACCATGACATAACTCTTTCCATTAGTTGATGGAAAAGCCAAACAATTCCAAGCCCTTTTTTTTTTTTTTTTTCCCCAAGCTAAATTTGAGGCTCTTGAGCAAGGCTGAGGCCCTGGAGCTGGGAATGCTGCCTGGAACAAGGACAGGTGTTGAGGAATTGGATCCTCACCTCGCTCTGCCCCATGTGGGAGTGGATGGAGGAGGCACAAATGTGTGGCTGAAGGGAAGGAATCCTGGAGGAGTCGGAAAGATCCTGATGCTGGAAAGGCAAAGGAGGCTCCAGCACAGGTGGGATTTATCCAGGGAATTGCTGAGGACCTGGAGGTCCACGTGGGAACTGGGAGTTTGCAGGGAAAGGTTTTATCTTGAGACTGAGATACAACAGAGGAAAGAGCTGAGATTCATGGAATCATGGAACGGTTTGGGTTGGAAAGGACATTAAAGATCATCCCATTCCACCCCTGCCATGGCAAGGACACCTTCCACTGTCCCAGGCTGCTCCAAGCCCCAATGTCCAACCTGGCCTTGGGCACTGCCAGGGATCCAGGGGCAGCCACAGCTGCTCTGGGCACCCTGTGCCAGGGCCTCCCCACCCTCCCAGGGAACAATTCCTTCCCAAGATCCCATCCAGCCCTGCCCTCTGCCACTGCAAAGCCATTCCCTGGCTCCTGGCCCTCCATCTCTTGTCCCCAGTCCCTCTCCAGCTCTCCTGGAGCCCCTTTAGGCCCTGCAAGGGACTCTGAGCTCTCCCTGGAGCTTTCCCTTCTCCACGTGAACAGCCCCAGCTCTCCCAGCCTGGCTCCAGAGCAGAGGGAGAAGATCCCAATCATTCTCCTGCCTGTCCTGGAGAATTAAAACTCCTTTGATGAAGTCAGTGGTGCAGAGAATTGATTGAATGGAAGCAAATCTGGGCCTGGAGAGCATCTCCTGTGCCCTGCGGCCCAGCCACATCTCGCACTCTGCACTTACGGAGCAAGATCCATCTTAAATTCCATCTTCGTGTATCTGAGAGGCCTCTGGCAGACATCCAGGGCTGCTCTGATCCTGAGGAACCATCTCCTAACTTCCAGCCTAAATTCATTGACTGTTGACAGGAGAACAACTTGTTCTGGAGCCAGCACTGGCCTTCAGCACAAAAGGTTCTGCTCCCTCTCTGCTGTGGTTCCTGACTGGAATTATCCTTCTTTTCTTCTGGAAAATGGAATTTATCTACCTCCGCCAACCCCTCCTTTAAATTCCAGCCTCGATTCCTCTGTGTGTATCCCACCTGTGTTGCCTCAAATTGCTCTGCCTCAAGTTCTTCCCAGTGAAATCTCCCAGGACTAAAGGAAATTCCCAATTCCTGCTGGAATTCCTAAAGCTGCTCCCGTTCCTGGGCTGCTGCTGGGTGTCACCACCCCTGTGCTGTGTCACAGCTGAGAAGGCAAAGCTCAGAGATGGTGTGTGAGAGTCACTGAATCTTATCCCTGTCAAAATTCATCTTTGGAGAGGATCCAAATGGAATTCCAGACTTTACAAACCCAATGGAAGATGTGGCTCCTGCTGTGAGGAGCCCGATTCCACAGGGGATGAAATGATTGAGTCAAAAATGATGTGGAGGGTCAGAGCCAAGAAAAAAATGGACAAGATGTTAATATATAATAATTCTATAATAACTGCAATTATTTAGTTTATTTTGCACATCTTAGAAGATCGTGGAATGGTTGGGGTTGGAAAGGACCTTAAAGATCATCCAGCTCCATGGGCAGGGACATCTTCCTCTATCCCAGGTTGCTCCAAGCCCCATCCAGCCTGGCCTCAGACACTTCCAGGGATCCAGGGGCAGCCACAGGGATGATCTTAAAGTCCCTTCCAACCCAAACCATTCCATGATTCTATAAAACACGAGGTTTATTTTTGTTTGTAGTAGGGAGGTGTGAAAAAGGAGGGATTTCTCCTCAGAGTGGATTTCCATGGCATGGAATTCCAGAGGAATTGCTCTGTGTGTGCTAACCCAGCTCATGTGCTCATCAGTTTGGAGGCAAACTGAGTTTATGACACCACAAATGGACACCAGGATGAATCTGCAGCTGATGACACTTCCAGAGGGCTCCTTAAAAAAGGAAAATGGTGGAAGTTACTCACAGAATTCTAAATAAATATCATCTGCCGAGCGGTAATTGCAAATCACATCCTGCACTCGCAGGAAAAAGAGATTTCTCCCTATAAAATTCCCCTTTTTGGATGGAGCCAGTTGGAGCCCTGCCAGCTCCACAGGTTGGGTTGGCAAAATATTTTGGGAAAGCATCACCACTTCCACAAATTTCCTGTGGCTGTGGCGCTCGAGCTCTGGGTCCCCACCACGGGCTGGCTTTGGTTCCTTCTTTCCCTCACACAGGAGTTTCTGGTGGCTGCTGGCATTGAAGGGAGTGGGAAGGAGGAAGAACATTTCCTCCTTCTCATCCACAGCAGGCTCCTGGTGGAAATTCCCACTCCAGGAGACGGAGGGGAGCTCCATTAAAGGGAATCTTCCCTGATCAGGATGGACATGACCCAAATCGTGGTGGGGAAAGCCTCTAGGGGTGCAGAGAACATCCAGACACATCCAGAGGTGCTGGATCCAGCCCTATCCAGGGGAGGAGGGAGCAGAGCTGAGAGGGAAAGTGCCAAGCTCGGGCAGCACTGGCTCGACATTCCAGGGAGTGTTTTTTGGGATGGAGAGGTTTTTAATCCAGTGGGAAGGGGATGATCCACTGGGAAAGCACCACGTGCTGGGTTAAACACAGGGAGACACCAGTGTGTTCAAAGGGGATAGAAATATATCAGTATTTAATCGATTGCACAATGGGAAGAGCTGGGAATTCCCTGATCCTGGGAGGCTCTGGATCTGTTTGGGAGCACGCCAATCCCAATTCCCAAAATTGCCTGAAAACTTCATTTTACGACAGCAAAATGTGGAGGCAGAGTGAAAACCCCATCAAATCCCCTCTGAAATGCTGCAAATTCCTCTGATTCTATTAATCCACAGCTTATTCAGCAAAATGAAAAACTGAAATATTAAAAACCGGGGCTTGATCCACTCGGAGAAGGAACAAAGCTGTTGCAATTCCCTGCTTTCCACGCTGCCCTTGACTCCCCTCCTGCATTTCACTGGTTCCTGGGAACCCTGATAAACCCAGGCTGTGTTTTTTGTCCAAGATCCCGATAGCAAGGACCTTGAAACGTCTCTCACACAAAGTGTGGTGCACCTGGAGGAAGACAAAAGCCTGGCTCGTAACAAAATAATCCCCCGGCCCTCGTGTTTGGTGTTAATTCAAAGAGCTGAGCTTTAAATGATCTCCTTTGCTTTGCTTTCAGGGCTCATTCTTCCCTTCAAGAGCTGTCAGCAATTTTATTCCAGCCTCTCATTTCCAGGGATTTTAGATTTGGTCATAAAAGTGGGAAATGGAACATCTAAGGTTACAATTTTTTTTTTAAAAGAAAGCAAACTCAGGTATTTTAAGGCTATAAAAGCCTAAAAAAGAACCAGAAGTGTGTGGCTTAAAGTGATTATTTGTTTTCCCAAGAGAAAAGAGCTTGATTGAATTTATTTTTTAAACCTATGGGTAATTAATAAATCCCCAGGTGTAAACATCCAAATAGTTGGAAAACAGCTGAGAATATTCTGGTTGGATGGAGCTTGGAGCAACCTGGACCAGTGGAGATGTCCCTGGTTGGTTTTAAGGTTCTTTTCCAGCCCAAACCGTTTGTGGTTCTATGATTCTCTGAACGTTATTCGGGCTAATTTAAAAAAAATATTGAAGTTATTTAATTGCACAACCCCATTTATTTATGCAATTTATTAACTTCACATTGATGCCTCCACAAGAATCTTCCTGGCCTGAATTTTCAAATATTTCTGTTGGCCCTGCAAAAAATTCTGCTGTAAAGGAACCTTATGTTCAAATTTTTTGGAATTGCCCGCTCTGGTTAACTTCAACCACTGTAAAATCAGGAATTGTGGGTTTAGTGTCTGCTCCAGGCTGGTGTTGGGAGAAACTCAACCTTAAGACATAGATAAATATATTTATATCTATTAGAAATTGAAATTTAAGTGCTTCTCAAGGCTCTAAACCCCTCAGCACAGCTCACATGGCCCTGCCTATTTTTTTCCCCCTCTGCACAAAGGAAGGGGTGAGTTGAGGTCGGAATCTCCTTTTTCCGTGCGTGGAGGTCAAATCCTTTGACATTTTACGCTCGGTTCTGGCACGAACTAATCTCAACTTAAACCATGTGCTGGAAGCTTTTCCTCCCCTCCCGTTCCCCTTTGCTCTGGGAATTGGCCGTGGATAAAACTTCCAAGGGAACAGGTGGACTCGGCTCCCTCCTTGTGATATGAAAGAAGCAGAAAACTCGATTAAAGCAATTTATGGGCTCTGAACTGAACTCTTACCGTGGATTTGTAGCCGTGACACAAAAGGTTTTCTGCTCCCCTTCAAGACTTGCTAAAATAGGAAGTTAAAATGAACCTCAATCCTTTTCTAGCTGAAAACCTCAAGAAATAAACAGTGGTTTGGTGGCATGGCAACCTGCCCCTTGCTGTCCAAGAACTGCTCCAAGAATAGTTTTGTATTCTTTTTTAAAAAGATAAGTGGGTTTGGATGAGTAGAGGAGCAACTCGTGGTTCCTACTGGTGGGAATTAAAGCAAAGTTTTGGGATACTGCTTGGAATTTAGCGATGGATGAGGGGGGTTTTGTCTTAGAAAAAGCACTTTGTGCTTTCTTCAGTGAGAAAGTTTCACCAGAAATGTTTCAGGATGCAAAACGGGCAGGTAGGTGTAGTGGGATGCTCAGAAGTGCTTTGGTTTTCATGGAATCACAGAATCCCAGACTGGTTTGGGTTGGGAGGAACCTTAAAGATCATTTTGTGCCACCCCTGCCATGGCAGGAACACCTTCCACTGTCCCAGGCTGCTCCAAGCCCCAATGTCCAACCTGGCCTTGGGCACTGCCAGGGATCCAGGGGCAGCCACAGCTGCTCTGGGAAACCCACAGCCCAGAATTTCTTCCCAAGATCCCATCTAACCCCAATTCCTGTCAGTTTGAAGCCATTCCCTGTGTCCTCTCCCTCCAGCCCTTGGAAATTGGCTCTCTCCATGGTTCCTGCAGCTCCTTCAGGCCCTGCAAGGCCACACTGAGCTCAGCCCAAAGCTTCTCCTCTCCAGGCTCAACAATCCCAGCTCTCCCAACCCCTCCTTCTCCCTTCCCTCCCTTGGTTTGGAGGTCTCTGCTCTGAAACGGAATAAACAAAACTACTAATAAAAACAAATTAAAGATCCCAACTCCTTCAAGATCACACAGGAGATCAACCCTAACCCAGTAACACTTTGATCACCGAGGAAAAAAATGATAGTGCTGGAGCTTTTTCCCACCCCATCCATTTTTTCCTGCTGTGATAACGTGACCCTGAAAAGACGAGCCTAAAAGTTAAAAGGTGATGGCAACAGACAGATGAGAGAGGCTTCAATTTGGGGTTTATTTTCCTGATATCCACTGCAAGCCTCACCAAGTTCCATCCTCAATGGATAACACACATTTGGGAAGGGGAAGTGGAACCAGGAGAAAAGCAGAATATCCATGAGGAAACACCCGTGGCTGAGCTACATCCACAGGTGAAACATTAAAATCCTCTTTGAAACAGCAAAGCCCAGCGACCTCCTCCAGCTATTCCTGGAGGGAGCAGCTGGATCCAGGGCCCAGCATGAAAAACCCATTGGGAATTCCACAGGGAAGCAGGGAAGAGAGAGATCCTGGGTGCTAAACCTGATACTCTGCTAAGCTGAAAGTGTTCCCGAGAAGCTGAAGAATGTGAGGCTGCCACCGACACCTCCAGCCACGTCTGTGCTGAGCAGCCACAATAAAATGGGTTCTCTTTTACAGGAACGGAGCCATGAGCAGGAGAAACCCAACGTGGTTTGCTCTGCAAATCAGGGAAAGAAGTGAGGGGAATGGGAGGGGATCCTTCACCTGAGCTGACCTGGAATTGCTCCAGCCAGGGGAAGGAGCTGGGTGGTGCTTCCAGTTTCTTTTTGCTTCGTACAGCACATGATAATTTGTTGGGTTTTAGTAGTAAAATCAATGGGGTTTAGTAGGGTTGGGTTGGATATTGGGAAGAAAATCTCCCCTGTGAGGAAGGCACAGGTTGGCCACAGAATTTTGTGGCTGCTCCAATCCCTGGAAGTGTCCCAGGCCAGCTTGGAAGGGGCTTGAAACAACCTGGGATAGTAGAAAGTGTCCCTGCCTATGGTTTGGGTTGAAAAGAAATGATCTTTAAGGTCTTTTCCAACCCAAACCATTCCCTGATTCTATGATTCTCAAAAATCCTCCAAACCCAGCAGATTTGCAATAATTCCACTAAGCCACAGATCTTCCAAGCCCTGGGAAGAAAGGAAAGTTCCAAGTGTTGCCTTAGGTGAGTGATAACCTTTCCTGCCTGCAGGAAAGAGTGCCCTGCTCTTAAAAATAAATCCCAAAATAAGAACTTATCCCCATTCCCAGTAACTATTCCTCTCCAAAACCCCAGCAGAGAACCTTGATGGAGCCCATTTCATTCTGGTTGGAAGAAGAGAGGAAAACTCCAATAGGAACAGCACCTGTTAAACCCGACATTGTCCCACTTTTTAAAATCTATCTCCCCATGAATCTGCATTTTTATGGGAACAGCTATAACAGTGACCTGACCCACTGCCCAGATTTCAGCAGGAATTTTAGCAGGGACAGACTCAGCTTTAAGATTCCAAGCTGGATGACTCAGTTTCATCCGAGCCTGGGAGGGAATCAGACTCCTGAGTCACCCTTCTGCAGGTTTTCATTCCGACAAAACCCACTGGAAAACCACCAGCCACAGAAATACCTCCAAAGCAGCCTGTCCTAAGAAAATCTCAGCACTCAGGGATAATTTTCAGGGAATGAAGCACTTTGCAAAGCTCTCTTTGCTGCTGCCTTCCTGGGAAAGGTCAAAGCAAGGTGTTGACAGTATTTCCCATGACACTCATGGACGAATATCCATTGGGAAAGACACCTGGAAGAAGTCCTGCCTTTGCAAGACAAAAATGGCTCTCCAGGTGTTATGAGGCACGGGTGAGGATAACAAACCCCAGGAGATGTGCTGATGCTGGGAGGACACAGAATGGACCCCTTAAAACCTGCCAGGCTTCCCAAAATCCAAACATCCAGTGGGAAGCCCCTCTTTTCACTCCTTAAAGGCTCTCACATGTCAAAGATATCCAAGGAGATCTGAGAGGAAATGGAAGCACAGCAGGGCCATGGCCCCGTGTAGGACACAGGGATGGAGGTGGGTGAGCAGGGGGAGGATTAGAATGGACCCCTTAAAACCTGCCAGGCTTCCCAAAATTCCAACATCCAGTGGGAAGCCCCTCTTTTCACTCCTTAAAGGCTCTCACATGTCAAAGATATCCAAGGAGAGCCCCAAAGAGATGGAAGCACAGCAGGGCCATGGCCCCATGTCGGCTACAGAGATGGAGGTTGGTGAGCAGGGGGAGGATTAGAATGGACCCCTTAAAAGGGCCCCTTAAAACCTGCCAGGCTTCCCAAAATTCCAACATCCAGTGGGAAGCCCCTCTTTTCACTCCTTAAAGGCTCTCATATGTCAAAGATATCCAAGGAGAGCCCCAAAGAGATGGAAGCACAGCAGGGCCATGGCCCCGTGGAGGCTACAGAGATGGAGGTTGGTGAGCCAGGGGAGGATTAGAAGGGACCCCTTAAAAGGGCCCCTTAAAACCTGCCAGGCTTCCCCAAATCCAAAAATCCAGGGGGAAGGCCCTCTTTTCACTCCTTAAAGGCTCTCATGTGTCAAAGATATCCAAGGAGAGCCCCAAAGAGATGGAAGCACAGCGGGGCCATGAGCTCGTGTAGGCTACAGGGATGGAGGGGGGGGAGCAGAGGGAGGATTAGAATGGACCCCTTCAAAGGACCCCTTAAAACCTGCCAGGCTTCCCAAAATTCCAACATCCAGTGGGAAGCCCCTCTTTTCACTCCTTAAAGGCTCTCATATGTCAAAGATATCCAAGGAGAGCCCCAAAGAGATGGAAGCACAGCAGGGCCATGGCCCCGTGTAGGACACAGGGATGGAAGTGGGTGAGCAGAGGGAGAATTTTGGGTACTTACCCTGAATCTGACTCTGAGGCTGAGGGTTAAAAGCTGTGCTGTGGTTCAAGGAGGCTCGAGGGTTGGGTGTGGGGGCTGGGTGATGTGGGCTGACCCTCATGGCCGTGCGACGCAACTGCTCCAGCTCGCTCAGGCGCTCAGAAAAGGACAAGCTGCCGGGCTTTGTCTGCTCATCTATTTTCTGCCGATGTCCTAGTGTGGGAGGGGGGGGAAAAAGATCAGAAAAGCTCACTTGGTACATGAGGTCGGTTGGTTTTGGTTTATTTTTAAGGTTTTTTGCCTTGTTTTTGCAACCCACTGGTGAAGGCCCTAATCTGGGGCTGTCTGAAATGAGACTGAAATCACCTCTCATGCATTGCAAACTTGTTGTGGGGCAGTCTGAGATGTGTCCTAGGCTGGAGAACCAGATCCATCGAAAATTTCAGGGCCTTTCTACCCTTTGCACAGTTTCTAAAAGGAGGAAAGGCCCCCTGTGCTAAACCTGCATTGGGATAACTCCTCAAAAATTCAATCCCAGGTTGTCACCAGGCACCACAATCAGACAAGTGCTACGGGGCTAGAAAATAACAAACCCAAACAAACCCTGGTTTTGGATCCTTTGGCAATGGTTTTATGGACAGGAATGGGAAATAAACACCGGCAGAATTGAAACTGGAATAATGAGGTTTCTCTTGGTGGCACTGGGAGCTTCAGGAACGTGAGGTCCCATCAGACACTCAGCTCTAAGAGAGGAAATGCTGAATTTAGAGCATCAGCCAGGGCACAGGGGACTTGGGCACGGTCACATGGGAATTACAGGGTCCAGCACTTCCCAGAGCAGCCCTTGGAGCACAGTCCCCATGAAGCTCCAGGGCTGGGAGGGGACAGGGAAGGTCCTGGAGAGTCAGGGCAGCATCGTGACACATCCAGATTCAGCTGGAAGGACTAAGATGACCCATTTCTACCTTCCACTGTCCCAGGCTGCTCCAAGCCCCAATGACCAGCCTGGCCTTGGGCACTGCCAGGGATCCAGGGGCAGCCACAGCTGCTCTGGGCACCCTGTGCCAGGGCCTCCCCCCCCTCCCAGGGAACAATTCCTTCCCAAGATCCCATCCAGCCCTGCCCTCTGCCACTGCAAAGCCATTCCCTGGCTCCTGGCCCTCCAGCCCTTGGAAATTGGCTCTCTCCATGGTTCCTGCAGCTCCTTCAGGCCCTGCAAGGCCACACTGAGCTCAGCCCAAAGCTTCTCCTCTCCAGGCTCAACAATCCCAGCTCTCCCAGCCTTTTCACAGGTCACAGCTCCAAGGCTGCCAGAGCTCCAGGAGGGTTTGGACAGCGCTGCCAGGGATGCCCAGGGTGGGGTTGTTGGGGGGGGTCTGTGCAATGCCAGGAGTTGGACTGGGTGATCCCTGTGGGTCCCTTCCAGCTCAGGATACTCCATGATTCTATTCTATGATTCCATGATTTCTGCACACTGGATTTGTCTCAGGAAATCAGCTCCCTCATGGATCTTTGTGCCTTATCTCTTGTCCTTCTTTCCATAGGACACTGTTGTCCTGCCAGGAAGGCAGCTCAAATCTCCAGCCCAGAGCTCAAACATCTTTATTTTTCTAGTTGTTCCCTTGAAGAAACAACGGAACTTGTGAGAAGAAAAGGGGGAATGGCCTTAAGGTGAAGGAAGACAGGGCTGGATGGGATCTTGGGAAGGAATTGTTCCCTGGGAGGGAGGGGAGGCCCTGGCACAGGGTGCCCAGAGCCGCTGTGGCTGCCCCTGGATCCCTGGCAGTGCCCAAGGCCAGGTTGGACATTGGGGCTTGGAGCAGCCTGGGACAGTTTGAGGTGTCCCTGCCATGGCAGGGGTGGCACTGGATGGGCTTTAAGGTCCCTTCCAACCCAAACCATTCTGTGATTGTATAAAACGTTGGCATTATTTAATTCTGTTTTATCCACTGCCCCTTATTCCATACATCCCTGTGTGGAATAAATCCCTGTGGCATTTAATCCATAAACATTCCTAAAAATCCCTCTCCCAATGTAGAATATCACAGAATAAGCAGCAAAAGTTCTCTGCAGAGCCCTGCAGGCCCCTTCCTCTACAGAGAACTCTTTCAAGCCACCCTGACAGCTCAATCAAGACACAGGCCCATTTTATGCACTAAAAGGAAAATGTGCATTTAAAAGCAGTTCCCAGTAGCTGCATTTCTAAAATTAAATTTTATAACTCGTCTTATGGTTCCAAATCTCAGTGGCTCGGCATTTCTTCCCCTTGCCAGGCCCTTTGGCACAGCTTGAACTGTCTCAGATTCCACACTGTGCTGTAAATTATCCCAAGGGGAGGGGGGGAGGAATTAAAATATAAAAAGACATATTATATAGCAGTGGTTTCATCATTAAAGAGACCCATTAGGGCTTCAAAACAACACCAAAAAAAAAAAAAATAGAAATAAAAAAGGAAGGGAGAAGCAAAGACAGATGAAAAGGACTTTTATCTGACATTCTGGTTGGTCGGGAGCAAATGCTGCATTTGTCAGCAGAGAAAAGCTGGAAGTTCCTCAAGCCTTGGGCTCCTGACCCTGGATGGGAACGCCAACATGCAGAGTCACACAAGATGTGTAAAATACCTCATCCATGGGGATTATTTTAAGCTCCAGCAGGCTCAACCCAAGGCTGGCAGAGCCAAGAGCCACATCCTTCCAAATCCAGCCCCACTCTGGCATTTCTTCCTGATTTCAGATTCTCCTCGGACATCTCCTGCTTTTAAACGAGTGTAGGAAGGCCAAGTTTGACCCCCTGTGCCCTCCCCTTCCCCTCCCACCTCTCCTGAACCCCACAGCGCCAGGCTGTTCCCAGGCTGATGGCAGGATCTGTGCCCATCTCACAGAATTCCAGGATTTAGGTGGGAAAAGCCCTCCCAGCCCATGGAGCCCAAGCTGTGCCCAATGCCCACCTTGTCCCCAGCCCAGAGCACTGAGTGCCACGTCCACTGGACACCTCCAGGGATGGGCACTCCAAACCTCCCTGGGCAGCCCATCTGAATTTTTAACAACCCTTTCTGTGACAAAATCCCTCCTGCTGTCCAAAATTCTCTCTGATTTCCAAAATTCCTCCTGATTTCCAAGATATCTCTGTACCCTGCATCCACCAAGTGAAACTCCTGCACCCCCCCACCTCTTCCTGTGCTACCCCAGAGCATCCAGCTGAATTTTGGGGGTGTTTCAGCCTTCAGCCTCCTGCCTGAAGCCTCTTCCATAGCTTGGGATTCCCAGGAGTGCAGGGGGCACAGCCAGGATCTGTCTCATCCCTTGAATTTGTGGAAATTCCCTTTGTGTCAATGCAAGGAAGAAAGGTCATCACCAACAGGTTCTTCCTCAGGAGAACTCTGCTGGTTTCATGCCTAGATTTTAATTTCAGGTGGGAAACACCCGGAATCAACACCTGGCAATCGTCACCTCAAAATGCAGCTCCAAAAATGCCTCTTTACCCTCCCTATCCCCAGCCAGAAAATCAATTTAATGTTTCTCCAGCTCTGACTGCACAGAACCTGTTTGGCACCAGAGCTGTGCAGCAGGAGAGTGAAGAAGAACCGTGTCAGAAAAAGAACTGTGTCAGAAAAATGCAACAAATACAAACAGTTCTCCCAAGCCACTCTCAAAGCACAGGCAGGGCTTTGTGAGGGTGACTTGTATTTGGGTGTTTATTAGCTCTGCTTTGAAGTTACCCTCTAAACACCTTGCTAGAGCAGGCAACTTATCCTCAGCTCACCCCTGGCGAGGCCAGCGCTGTTATTAACCCTTCTGTCGGGTGGAAAATGGAATGACAGAGAAATGAGGTGCCTTGCTCAGGGCCAGGCAGTGACCCTGTGACAATCCCTCCTCTCCCAGCCCCATGAGATGACCACAAACCCAAACCTCCCTTTCCCAGGAGGAAAAAAAAGAGCAGCAGGAAGGTGCTTGGAAGCTGCTTTGGCTTTTCTGAGCCTCTTTGGCTTTGCTGAGCCTCTTTGGCTTTGCTGAGCCTCTTTGGCTTTGCTGAGCCTCTTTGGCCACGAGGTGCCACAAATCTCGATGGAAATCACTCAGACTTCCAGCTGTTGAAGGAAGACCTTGGCACGGAGCTCACACGAGGTGGAACCACTGCCCTCGACCCCTCCCTGTGTCCCCAGAGTTTTTTTCATGAGGATCAACCAGCAGAGAAAAGAAAAAGCAATGATTTTTCCCCTCAGGTTGTGAGGTTGGTGTTTAGGATGCTGGAATAAACAGGACATGCAGCCAGCTTGGCTAAATCACAGGGTTTGGGGAGTTTTTTGGGCTTTTTTTTTAGCCTTATCCCTTCCAAATGCTGCCTGAGTGAGGTCAGGAGGATTTTTTTTTTTTTTTTTTACAGGGAATATTACACAGGGAGGGCAGGGAAAACATCGGCTCTTCCGAGACTTTTACAGCGAGGCACCACCAAAGTGCTTCCCCTCTTAATGGCAGGGAAATGCAGTTTTATGGACTTTGAGAGGCTGTGGAACGCTCAGCCTTGGCCTGCAGCCAGATGTTGGGGTTGTGGATGTGGAAACGACAGCAGCAAAGGGCCTTGGCAGCCCCTGGTTTTGTAGGGAATGGTGGCTCAGGCTGGGATTCACGTTGGTCCCTACAAGGATGAGAGCAGTGCTCCAAATGCAGGAAAAGAAACAGGTTTCCTTTAGCTTCCTTTTAAATTTTGAAATTTCTTTTCATTTTTTTTTTATTTTCCTTTAATTTTTTGGCTATTCCTTTCATTTTTTGGATTTTCCTTTCATTTTTTTTGGATTTTCCTTTAATTTTTTTGGATTTTCCTTTCATTTTTTTGGTTTTTCCTTTCATTTTTTTGGATTTTCCTTTCATTTTTTTTGGATTTTCCTTTCATTTTTTTGGATTTTCCTTTCATTTTTTTGGTTTTTCCTTTCATTTTTTTGGATTTTCCTTTCATTTGTTGGATTTTCCTTTCATTTGTTGGATTTTCCTTTCATTTTTTGGATTTTCCTTTCATTTTTTTGGTTCTTCCTTTCATTTTTTGGATTTTCCTTTCATTTTTTTGGTTTTTCCTTTCATTTTTTTGGTTTTTCATTTTTTTTGGATTTTCCTTTCATTTTTTTGGTTTTTCCTTTCATTTTTTGGATTTTCCTTTCATTTTTTTGGTTTTTCCTTTCATTTTTTTTGGATTTTCCTTTCATTGTTTTGGATTTTCCTTTCATTTGTTCGAATTTTCCTTTCACATTTTGGATTTTTGAAGGCTTCCTTAGATGCCTTTCAGGCTCGGAGAGGCAGAATTGGGTAAAGCAGAGGCCAAGGAAAGGCAATGCTCCTCTCCTTCTTCCAGCTGGAATTCTTGTGGAAAACCAGGACCATTTTACAAGTAAACATTGCTGGAATGGATTCATGGATATCCCTGTCCGTGGCAGGGGGTGGAATTAGGTGATCTTTAAGGTCCCTTCCAAACCAAACCATTCTATGATTTTATGGGGGTTTTTTTTTTTTGTCTTTTAATCAAGTTTTTTTCCTTTTAATCACTCCATTCTTCTGTCACTCCTCATCCACTCCCAAATCAGAGTGCAGGCACCTGAGGGAAAGGCTTGGAGCTGTGTCCTGGAAGGTTTGGGCTGGAGATCAGGGAAAGGTTTCATTTCTCTCCTTTTGTCCCCTCCTTTCTCTTTATTTTTAAATTCCAATTCTTACATTTCGATTCTTAAAATGATTTAAACTTCAATGATTAAAATGATACACATTTCAATTATTGAAATGACTTCAATTTCAATGATTAAACTGTTCTTATCCCAACCCACGGGGGTTTTTTTTCCCAAATCCCTCCCCATCCCACCAGGGAATCTGGGGGGTTCAGTGTGGTTTAGCTGCTCCTGGGGTTAAACCACAACAGGGGAGTTTAATTAAGCTGAGCCTTTCTCCCTGAATTCCTCCCTTTCCCTCCTCTACCTCCCCACCTTTTCCCGTGTGGAAAAGGAAACTTTTCACACCCAAAAAGTGGATTATTCCCAGGAAAATGCAGTGTCTGGCCAGGCTTTACCAAAGTAGGGAGTGAGTTTAAAGAGATCTGTCTGCTTTGGAGGCACTTTGGATCTCGATCCAAGCATCTCCTCTTTTCAGAGCTGGTTTTATTCAGGATTTTGGGTTGGCTGCAGCTGTAGTGGGGTAGAAAATCACCTCCATTTCATTGTGTCCACTTAATAAAGAGCTGAACATTGCTCTGTGCCTTGGGGCTGGAATGATTGCCATTATTTTGTACAATGATGAGAGGAAAATATACTCACATCGTTCTGGGAAGTGAACACAAGGTGTTTAGTGCAAAAAATTAAGAAATTCTTGTAAAATAATGAATTCCTCACTCATGGAAGTGTTCAAGGATGGGGCTTGGAGCAGCCTGGGATAGTGGAAGGTGTCCCTGCAGGGCAGGAGGTGGAACAAGATGAGCTTTAAAGTCCCTCCCAACCCAATTCTGGGATTCTATTAATTCAAATTTAATGCTTCTATATGGTTAACAAGCTGGGAAATGCTTTCAAATCAACTATAAGGCTTGCAAAAAAGCATCTTTGTTTTGCTAACAATGCCTAAACATCGTTTTCCAGATATCCCAGAGATCAAATTCTTTGCCCACCCTTTTTTCCTGATCTCCTCTCTGCACATCAGAAGCATCAGCTCCGTGGCAGAGCTCACCAACCTCTTCAACATCGTTAAAAAAATAATGTAAAAACTCTCTAAAAACAGAATTAGAGACCCTGTAGGATATTTTCTATTTCCTCAGTGACAAATCCCATTGCTGTGGTGAGCACAAATGAGGCAGGAAGAGTCTCAAGGAGATTCATCAGCAATCACAACTTTTTTTTTCCTGTTTTTTTTTTAAAGTGCTGGACAGCACAAGCCTCATTTCCAGGCAGAGGGAACATCGTGGCAGACAGGAGATTATCCCAATATTTAGATTATCCCAATATTTTCCTGGCCTGTCTGGAATTAGCAGCAGGAGCAGTGTTGGGCATCAGCCCCCAGCTGGCTGCAGGCACGAGGAGCTGGGAAATGTGGGAATGAGGTTGGATATTCCCTGCTCCGTGGCCAGATTGATCCACAGGGATATTGGGAAGCTCTTCCAGGTGAATTTTCCCATCAGTTCCCTGGCAAAGCTCCTCCTGGTTGGAGAAATCTGCTCCTCACTCGGAATAACTGCAGATAAAATGATGTTTAAGGCACGATCCCGTGCTGAGCATTTCGAATTTCAACCAAGTGATCCAATTTTTCTTTGTGCAGTGCCACCAAAAAGGTGAACCAGGATTTGCAGATTCCTGGGGGAAACCTCAGGGAGCTTTTTGCACCTCCTTTGGGTGTTCTGGAATTTTTTCCTTATGTGTTTTAACAGTAATTAAACAATATTTTGACAATTTTTGTTTTGTTTAGCTCTTCTTTTTAAATTCTGTGTTTTTTTTTTTAAAAAAAACCCCCACACAGATGTCTTAGGTAGAGGAAAATTTATAAAAAGAAGGAATTCTGTCCCAGAACAAACCAGAGAAGATGTGACAGTCCGGATTAAGACCTGATATAGGCCTGATATATTCTAGAAAATGGACTTCAGCTCACAGAATCCCAGAATTTTTAGGGTGGGACGGGACTTCTGGAGGTCACCCAGTCCAAGCAGGGTCACCTGGAGCAGGTGACACAGGAATACATCCAGGTGGGTTTGGAATATCTCCAGAAATGGAGACTCCACTCCATCCCTGGGCTGCCAATTTCCAATTTTCTGCCCTGATTTCAGCCTGGGAGCCCTTTCCATCACTGATACTCTGTCCAGTTGTGTCAGGAGAGCTCCAGGGGGAACATTCCTGGGAAAAAGGATAAGCAGAGGCTGTGCTTTCCCTCTCTCCACTGACTGTGAGACCACAGGGTCCTCCAGGCTGGGTCCCTCCAGCTCTTTCTCTCCTCCCGATGAACATGGAAAATCCTCAGGTCTATCCTGAGGTCCCAAACCCACAAAAAACAATTTTGACACATTTTTTGAGGCAGGGAATTTTTCCTCCTCTCCCCCAGCTCTGCTGGTGAGTCCTGTGAGGTACAAACAGCAAAGCACAAGTGTATTTCCACTAAAATCACAATTATTTTGTGTAGATCCACCAAAACTCCTGCTGAATCTCTGCGTGCCCTCTCTTTCTCCTGTAGAAGTGTAATTATTCCCTGGAATTAACCCCAGGAATTAGGTCATGGCAGTGAAGTAAAAGTCACAGAGCATTAGGAGTTTGGAGGGAAGAAGTTGCTCATGAAAGTTAAATGAGTTTGCAAAATTACAGCCTTTGCTCTCTTTTCCCTTTCCCCCATCCCAGCTTCTAAAATCCCAAGCCCTTGACGATGTTGGAGGGAGCCTCGAGTCAAGCACTGCTTTGCCAAAAGCCTTTTTTGTTTCTTTCTGCTTTGCATCTTCCCAAAGCACCCCAGGAATCGCCTCCAGCCACGGCTGACACGGCAGAGATGGAGATGGGTCTGAGACAGAAGGTGCAGAACGAGGCCCAAGCTTCAAGCACCAGCTCAGGGAGCAACCAAGAAAATAAAACACAGCCACAAAGAGACTCCTCTGTCCAGGGGAAAGCTGCTGAAAACACAGTCATGGAATCCTGGAATATCCTGAGTGGGAATAAACCCACAGGGATGATCCAGTCCCAGCCCTGGCCCTGCCCAGACCCCCCAACAATCCCAGCCTGGGCATCCCTGGCAGCGGTGCCCAAAGGCTCCTGGAGCTCTGGCAGCCTCGGGGCCGTGCCCATTCCCTGGGGAGCCTGGGCAGTGCCCAGCACCCTCTGGGGAAAGAAGAACCTTTCCCTGCTCTCCAGCCTGAGCCTGCCCTGGCCCAGCTCCAGCCAGGATCCTGTCCCTGTCCCAGGGAGCTCTGCCCTCAGTGTCCTCTGTTCCAGCTGAACAAACCCAATGCCCTCAGCCACTCCTTGGATGGCCCCTCCAGACCCTTCCCCACCTTTGTAGCATCCTTTGGACACTCTGAGAGCTTCATATCTTATATTGGGACACCCAAACCTGCCCTCAGGGCTCGAGGTACAAGAGCAGAAGGTTCTGTTTCTGCTGGATGCAGGGAACCTCATTCAGGCACCTCAATTCCATTTCTAAGCTTAGGTGGGGTGAAGCTGGGCCCCCTCCCTCATCCTGAGCAAGAAAAGCAAGGGATGGGGACATTTGTCACCTCTGCAGTGACTCCAGATGGGGAAATGGTTGTACAAACATCAGAGGAATTGCTCAGGCAGGAAAATTTCATCATGAATATCTGCAGTGAAAGGTCCCCATCACTCACCCTCAGACAGGGCTGAGCAAAAGACCTGCAACTTAAAGGTCAAGTCCTGTGGCTCAGTGTTTATGTAAACCAGGGCAATTTGGCAACACAAAATTAAATTTACTCCCCGTGGATGCTGCCTACTCCGACTTTGACCACTTGGAGCTTTGCTCGTGCTCCAGAATAGGGCATTACTGGGGCTACACACCTCCCTTGAACTAAAGAGCTTTGCTTTTACCAAATCCAGTGCCTGGTGTTGAAACACAAGAGTTGAAAATACCTGTTTTTCCACAGAAATCAGTTTGGCTATTTAATCTGTCTCTTCTTCTTAATGCTCCACTGTGAACTCACAAAATCCACGTGCTTCTGCCTGGGCTTTATTTTAAGTTCTGGAACCCTTTTTTTTTTTATTTTTTTATTTTTCGCTTCCCTGATTTTTCTCTGCAGCTGCAGGGAGATATAGTGAGCTACTGTGGAGCATTCTGAAAGCAGGGCCTCTGAGAAGTTTCCAAACTGGATACAAGCAGGTTATTCTTTGCCTTGTTTTCCTTGGCTCGGCCCGAGCAGCGCAGGGTGAGTCAAACTGGATTAACTTTCAAGAGGGAAGTGGTGTGGTCAACCCAAACTGTTTGTGGTGAGATTGGGAAGATACGTGGGGCAGGTAATGAGGAACAGCCCGTGGTGCTGGCTGCAGGGAGGAATCAGACAAACAGAATTCTTAATAATTAAATCAACACCGGCCCATAAATTTTTTTTTTTCTTTTTTTCCTGCAGCTTTACGTGCTGAGGGTTGAAATGGCCAACAAAAGCCTGGCTTTTCTGGAGACTGGTCAGCTCCAGAAGGTGGCCTGGTGGATGTGGGGCTTGATGGCTACAAACTCAAAGGAAGAATAAAGGAACAAAGGTCAGGCACTATTAAAAAAACTAAAATGTATCCATGTTTTGTTTATGACTAGGTAAATTCTTTTTGGTGTCTCCTCCCATTTTTACATGCTGTTCCTAATCTGTTCCGTGATTAAGGAAGGCAGGGAAGATGTTTCCATCCTTCTGTCTCTTTAGAATGTGTTTAAGTGATTTATGAGCACATCGTGTCCTTGTAGGGCAGACAAATCCTGCCCTGATGATTCCCAAGCAGAGTCGAGGCGGCCTCTCATGGAATCATGGAATGGTTTGGGTTGAAAAGGACCTTAGGGATCCCTGTCCACTATCCCAGGTTATTCCAACCTGGCCTTGGGCACTGCCAGGGATCCGGGGGCAGACACAGCTGCTCTGGGCACCCTGTGCCAGGGCCTCCCCACCCTCCCAGGGAACAATTCCTTCCCAAGATCCCATCCAGCCCTGCCCTCTGCCACTGGGAAGCCATTCCCTGGCTCCTGGCCCTCCAGCCCTAATGAAAAAATCCTTCTCCAGCTCTCCTGGAGCCCCTTTAGGCACTGGAAGAACACAATTCTCTCCCTCACGCTTTGCACACCCTCGCACAGCACAGACACAGGATCTGCCTGACCAAGATTTCTCATTAAAGCTGAGAGAAAATGCATTTCCTCATTGCAATTCCCAAAGAGCAGGAGCACAAATGGAGATGCAGAGCAAAAGGAAAGCCTTTTTTCTGTTGTTCACTGTGGATGAAGGATGAAGGAAAAGCTTGCAATGTGTTTGTGTGGGTCTGCAAGGAGGGAATGCTACAGCTGATAATCCAGGGCAGGCAAAGCTGGGAGGAACTGCAGTGCATTTGGATTTTCACTCTTTCCAGTTGTATTTCAAGAAAAAAATATAGGGGTTGTTCACCGAAAACGCTGCACAGCTTCCTGCAGCCTTTCCCTTACACACGTGGTGTTTTGGGGAACTCATAAATAAGGAATCGCCTCAAAAACTGACGTTTAAAATAAGGTCCTGCACTGCCAAAAATCTTCTTTGGCAAACAGGAGTGTTGGAGCTCTCCATGAGGGGTGAAAGTTTCCCTCTCCCTTCTCCCAGCCCCATCAGGAGCTGAGGAAGAGGAGGTCCTGTCTCCCACCTCCTGTGGGGAGCTGGGTGAAGGGCTCAGGTCACAGAGGGAAGGAAAACTCTGAAGGAAAACTTCTCATCTGCTGATCCTGAGGAACAGCAGGATTGATGCTCCAACAGCCCAGCTTTGCCAGCAAATCTCCTTCTGGGAAGGGTAAAGGCCAAATAACTCCCTAAAACCCTCAAGAGGCAGCTCCACTGCAGGATCCAACTCCAGGCCCATCCTTTCCCAGCCTCAGCATCTGCTTCAAACCTTTTATTCCCTCACGTTTTCCAACAGAAAATGTTCCCTTCCCCAAACATCTCCATCTTGTTCACTGATTTGAAAAGCCACAAAACCTTTGGAGTGAGTGCAGCTGGCAGGAGAAAGTCAGGTGTGGTGAAACAGATTCAGAAATAATCAACATTCACCTGATCCTGGTTTTTTCTCAGCTCAGAGCTCTTCCCACTGACCTCAGCACAGAGAGATCAAGGAGGGTCACCAAAACGATTAGATTTAAAATCACATCGATTCAAGAGGGGTGAGAAAAGAGCTGTGTGGGATGAAGGGACTGAGAAAAGGAGTTGAAATAATTTCTACAGGCCTGGGCTGGACTTTACTTCATCCCTAACCCACAGTGCAGAAGTTCTGGCTTCTCGTGTCCCTGATTTCTCACAGAAGGAGCTTGTCCTGTCAAAACTTCTGTTTTTCATTTAAAAAAAAAGGAAAACAAATTGGGAAGCAATTCTATAGGATCTCCTGCACTCCCAGAAATGCAGTTGTCACCAGGTTTCCTGCTCCATGTATTTCAATATTTTTATTGAACTAAATAAATTATAAATTCCCTGCCTCACATCACCCAATCTCAACTCTCCTGATTCAGCAGTGAGACTGATAAATGCCAAGGAAAAGAATTCCATTCCATATGGAAAAGGAGTGTCTGCACCATGAAACCTCAAGGATGGGAGTATTAAAAACCTACTGAGGTCCAAATTATTGATAGGACATAAAGAATCCTCACCATCACCGCTCTGCAACCCCATAAATTTAATAATCCTTTGCACTGCCAACCAGTTAAAGTCCATAAATTCCATCCAGTACAAAAAAGGGCTACAAAAAAGCTGGAGAGGGATTTTCACCAGGGCATGGAGTGACAGGACAAGGGGAAATGGCTTTGAACTGACAGAGAGCAGGGTTAGGTGGGATTTAAAGAAGAAGGACAGCTTAGGAGTGGCTGGAAGAGTGCCATGAAATAATCATGTTTCAGGTGTAGCTCCAGACAAAAGGCCTTGAAACCAAGAATTCCTGTCTTTCCTTGATGAGATCATTTATCTGTTAGAATTCAGAGATTTATATATTTTTTTCAAAATTTAAAAAAAAAAAAAAAGGAAGCATGTATTGGAAAAGAGGTGACTTTGCTTTCTTACAGAATTCATATCATGGATTAGTTTGGGTTGGGAGGGACCTTAAAAATCATGCAGTGCCACCCCTGCCATGGCAGGGACACCTTCCACTGTCCCAGGCTGCTCCAAGCCCCAATGTCCAACCTGGCCTTGGGCACTGCCAGGGATCCAGGGGCAGCCACAGCTGCTCTGGGCACCCTGTGCCAGGGCCTCCCCACCCTCCCAGGGAACAATTCCTTCCCAAGATCCCATCCAGCCCTGCCCTCTGCCACTGCAAAGCCATTCCCTGGCTCCTGGCCCTCCAGCCCTTGGAAATTGGCTCTCTCCATGGTTCCTGCAGCTCCTTCAGGCCCTGCAAGGCCACACTGAGCTCAGCCCAAAGCTTCTCCTCTCCAGGCTCAACAATCCCAGCTCTCCCAGCCTTTCCTCCCAGCAGAGCTGCTCCATCCCTCTGCTCATCCTGCTGCCTCCTCTGGACTCTCTCCAGCAGCTCCACGTCCTCCCTGTGCTGGAGCCTCCTTCATGTTTTATCTCCTAAGTAACTCTCAGACCCAATAATTCCAGGTGAGTGGAAGGATCTGAAAATCCACCACTGAAATTTATATGCTGGGTAAATTCCAATAACAAAATGGTTCATTTTTTATGGTTTCTAAGTTGTTATTTGGTACAGTTCAGCCTCAGTTTCCAAAATATGAGGCACTTGCAGCAGAAAACGAGCAAGAAATAAAGACATTAATATTATTTCAGCCCATTGGGATGAAAAGGCTTTTTTTGGGGAACAGTTTGACTTTTATTATTTTTTTATTAGGAAAAGTTTCTTGGGGTTTCCCTAAAAGTGACCTCAGGCAGGGCAAGATTTCCTTCAGAACAGAACCAGCAGCTTTTTAGGCTCCTTCTCAACTCCTCCTCAGCAATATATTCCCTCTCTCCCTGCTCCTCAGCATCCCACTCTTGGATTTTTTTTTTCCCCAAAAATATTTGGGAAAACTACATATCCAGCAGGGAATAATGACATTTAATGCCTGGATTAGCTTTAGTCCAAGGCTAAATCCAAGAAGCCTTTTCCTTTTGCATCACTTTCAGGCACCTGGTCCATGAGTGAATTTTTCAGAGCTATGTAGGTTAAAACAATTCAATGAGGAAAACCAGAAAAAATCAGTCAAAAGAAGAAAAAAACCTAATTTTTCAGCAGATGTACACAGTAGGTCAAATGGCCTAAGGGAAATATTTAATTTAAGGCTCAGACTATTTCTACCAAGTTTCCTAACCAAAAGTATTTTCATCAGGAGCACTACTCTTGATCTGGTTACTGCTAATGATTTTCCCCATGGACTTAGCTCATAAAAACAGAAATTGCTTTATGAATCATAGAATCAGAGAAGTTGGAGAAGAAAATGATGGGTTAGGTCATCCTGCCCTTCTCTCTGACAGTGCAGCAGGATTTCTTTTCAGAAAAAAAAAAAACCAACCCATTTTGAAAACAAGCATTTATTCAGAAGTGGGGAATAAAAACGCTCAGTTCAAAAGAGGTTTTAAAAATCCGTAATGAAAGCAGGGGAGGAAGAGCCAGGTTTTTAAGTACCTTGGCTCCCTTTATGAGCTGTGACAATCTGAGGAGAAGTTCTGTCTGGGTAGGCACAGACAGGAATCCAATGGGGGAAAAAAAGAAAATGTGGAAGTGCCACCGATGGCAATTTATCACCATTTTAAGTGAAAATTTAGACACACAAAGGTGCTGCTGGATAAAGACCTGGATATCCCAGCAATGAGGAGCTGATGAACAATGGATGGGCAGGAACATGATGTCCACAGGCCTTTGTGCAGAGCAAAGGTGGCCCTGTGACAGTGTTATGGTCACCTATTGTCACCTCCACACATCCCAGGGAGCCCAAAAGTCACCAAATCCAAGAAAAGTTGGGAGAACCCTTGAGGATCATCCAGTGCCACCCCAACTCCACCATCAGCACCCCAAACCCTGTCCCCAAGGGCCACATCCAGACTCCTCTGGGACAATTCCAGAGACAGTGACTCCACCACTCCCTGGGCAGCTCATTCCAATCCCTGGGCAGTCTGTGAGGGAAAAATTATTTCTAATCCTTAATCTGACCCTCCCCAGGCCCTCTGCACTTATTGGAATCCAGGCTGTCTGAGAACCATCACAAACATAAAGGAAATGAATCAAAAACTCTTTCTGGAGTCGGATTTAGAAAATGAATCCAAAATTCTTCCTGGAGTTGGTTTTGGAACTCAGACGGTTTTTTTTCTAGATCTCTGGAAGACATCAGGATCTCATTTTGTTCCCATTGCTCCCACAGATCTCTGGTGAATCAGGAGTAAACACATCTCAGCCTGTTTGGAATTCCTTCAGCTCAAGTGACTGAGTGAGTCATGGATCTGTGGGAATATTCCCAAATATCGATTACTGAAACTCAAACGCTCTAATCCAGCGGTTTTTGAATCCCATCCCAATCCAAGAAGGCTGAGATCCTTTTAAATCCCTTCGGTCCACAGCAGGCTTGGTTTGACAGGGCTCAGCACAGACCCTGTGGGTGAGCCAGGCCCAATCCATGTCTCCATCAAAGGTATTTAGGGAAGAGATACTGGAATGGTCTTGGCAGCGACCGTGATTTGGAAATCTCCATGAGAAGTCAAATTTGAGGACTTTGAAGCCCACTTCAAAATGAAGGGAGCAAAATATAACCATTGGAAAAGCTGCAAGAGCTGGGGGTGTTTGGCCTGGAGAGGAGAAGGCTCCAGGGAGAGCTCAGAGCCCCTTCAAGGTGTTATAAAAAGGAGGGAGAGGGAATTTTTAGGCAGGCAGAGAGTGACAGGAAAAGGGGAATGGTTTTAAAGAGAGGCCAGGGTTAGATGGGATATTGGGAAGGAATTCTTCCCTCAGAGGTTGGGGAGGCCTTGGGAGAGGTTGTCCAGAAAGGTTGTGGCTGCCACATCCCTAATGGAATTCAAGGCCAGGTTGGACAGGGCTTGGAGCAACCTGGGATAGTGGAAGGTGTCCCCATGGCAGGGGATGGAATGAGATGATTTTTAAATTCCCTTCAACCCAAAGCGTTCCATGATTCCACAATCCCTTCTATGCTGTGTCACGAATGACTGAGCGATAAAAAAGCTGTGAATTCCTACTGGGAGGAATTCCTACTGGTGGGAGTCCAACCTTTCCTCATGAGATCCCTAAAACCTCCCTCACAGTGCAGCTGATTTGCCTAAAACAAGGGATATTAATTCCAAGGAAGCCTTTGCATACATTTGGGTCGGGCAGATATGTGCTCTGCTTCCTCATGGATCATATCTCCACTTCCTTTTTAAAATGCAGGATCTTATTAAATATTAACTCTTCTCTCAACTGAAGAATCGATTTCCAGCAGAAGGCTCGCCTGCAGGAGGATTTTGTTTCAAGCAGATGCATATTCAAAGAACTGAAGTTTATTTGTTGTCTGCAAACCATGAGCATGCCCAGGTAACTGCATATGCAAATCTGGAATTTGCATACACAAATAGCTTTTTTATGTGCACAGCTGCCTGCTTCGCTGAGGATATTTTTCAGGGACAATTCAACCACCATTTAAATTAAAAAAAACCCCAAACAACAAACCAAAGAAATAAGAATAAATAAATAAGGAGCCTTACCCTGACAGAGTATTTCTTTTAAGGCCTGTCCACAAATCCGGAAAATATAGGTCAGATTTTTCCACCAAAAACACGGCTCATGATGCAACTCAGGTAAATGAAGGCTCCAGAAGAAAACCTGAGTTTTCTAAGCTATTTTAGCTGAAGTTTCAAACATTTCTTTCCTGGTTAAGCAGCCCCAAGCTGTGAGTCTCATTCCCTGGAGGGTGTTTGAGTCCTGCTGCTCTGTTCTCCTGGGACAATTCCACTTAAGCAACATCCAGAACTTCTGCCAAGAGTGTGGGAGGGGTGCAAGAAACTCATCCCAAACCTCAATTTACATTTTGATAACAATATGCAAATGCCCCACTCGGGGTAGTGACTGAGGCCAAGGATTGCCTCTGGTGACCACCAGAGACTTTGGGATCCCAGCACAGGGAGGACGTGGAGCTGCTGGAGAGAGTCCAGAGGAGGCAGCAGGATGAGCAGAGGGATGGAGCAGCTCTGCTGGGAGGAAAGGCTGGGAGAGCTGGGATTGTTGAGCCTGGAGAGGAGAAGCTTTGGGCTGAGCTCAGTGTGGCCTTGCAGGGCCTGAAGGAGCTGCAGGAACCATGGAGAGAGCCAATTTCCAAGGGCTGGAGGGCCAGGAGCCAGGGAATGGCTTTGCAGTGGCAGAGGGCAGGGCTGGATGGGATCTTGGGAAGGAATTGTTCCCTGGGAGGGTGGGGAGGCCCTGGCACAGGGTGCCCAGAGCAGCTGTGGCTGCCCCTGGATCCCTGGCAGTGCCCAAGGCCAGGTTGGACATTGGGGCTTGGAGCAGCCTGGGATAGTTTGAGGTGTCCCTGCCATGGTTTATGTTGGAATGAGATGATTTTTAAGGTCCCTTCCTTCCCAAACCATTCTGGGATTCTGTTGTAGGGCATCCTGTCTTTCACAGCACATTCACAGGAAAAACCCCATGAAGGAGGCAGAAGCAGCGACCTGAGAGAGGGAGAACACAGGAATCCAGCTGAGATTCCTGTCTCACATCACAGCCACGAACTTTTCCAAGGAATGCACATCCAACCCGAGCTGCTGGAGGTGGGAAGGGCCATCAGGTGCCACCAGGCTGCCCTTTTCCACACTGGCTCAGGCTGTCAGGGAAGGGATTAACACAGGATGGTGTCGTCACCACAGCACACGGCCTGGGGAAGTGAAACCCCTCAGCAGCACAGAAGTGAAACTGGCTGCACACAAATCGTCAAATTCAAGTGTAAACATCTGTCCCCCACCAAAAAGAAAACCCCACAGACAGAAAAACCGTGGCTGTTTTAGTAACAGTGATGCCTTAGGTTTTAACTTTTCTATTTTCAAATTCTGCACTGCTCAGAGTGTAACTCTGAAGTTCCTTGGAGCCTGTAATTCC
>VZRV01003791.1:63058-89548 GCA_013398115.1 Falcunculus frontatus
AGAAAGAAAGAAAGAAAGAAAGAAAGAAAGAAAGAAAGAAAGAAAGAAAGAAAGAAAGAAAGAAAGAAAGAAAGAAAGAGAAAAAGAAAGAAAGGAAGGAAGGAGGAAGGATTTGCTGTCTGGGCAAATAAATGGCAGCTCCCAAGATGTCCCACAGCTGAGGTTCAGGGACCTCCAGGAAGCAACAACCATGGGATTTATTCCTGTTTGCAGGGTGGATGAGCCTGAAGGGTTTGATCAATGCCCATATTGGTTTCCAATGCTTTAAAATCCTCTTAACATTTGAAAAGCAAGAAATGATGTGCAAGGTATTCACTGCCCACCTTTTACCAGCATCCCTTCTGTCAGCTCTTGGAGATGAGCCAAGCCATGCCTGGATGGATATTTCAGAAATGCAAGTCACTGGATCAGCTGGACACCAGTGAAAAAGAAAAACCTCAGGAAGGCAGGATTAAAACCATTTGTAAAGCTTAAAACATTCCCATTTCTCCACATGCGTTGGATTTTGTGAGGATGGGGATGAGCCCCTACATTAAATCAGTTTATCCCTCTGGAAAGTCTCCCCTGAGCTCACTTACTTCGGGGTTCCCGAGGTCCATCCACGGTGATCTTGATGGCTCTGTGGTACGTGGCTACTTGGGGAGGATTTGTGAAGACAGTGATAGTGAGAGTGAAGCTTTTCCCTGCAACAGGAAAAAAAAAAAGGTTACTGAGCAAAAAAAAATCCCTGAGCAAGCGTTGAGAAAAGCAAACTCCTCGCTTCTGGTGGAGCTCGAACACCCTGCAAGGCACTAAAAGGTTTTATGGGGTGTAGAATCCTGCTGCTGGATTCATTCCCTCTGTGGCAACTGCTCAAAGCTTTCGGGGAAACAAAATTAATTTATATTTAAATCATCTACACTCTGTTTGTTAAAAAAAAAAAAAAAAGGTTACCCCTAAGAGTCAGGGTTTATCTGATATTCCTGACTCTGGGGTGTTATCTGTGCTTTCTAAAGGGAGTTCGTTCAGGGAGGCTGGGAAATCGTGGCTGGCTTCTCCAAACCTGCCACGGGAATCTGAGCAACAGCACTTGTTAAAATAAAAGACAAGTGGGTGCTCAGATCCCCCAGGCAGCTCGTAAAATCCCACACTCTGTGGTTGAGGCCAGCAGGAGATCAATTCCACATTGTGGAGCAGAGCTCTCTGAAAATCATCTGCTACTGCAATGCCAAGAAAGAAGGGGATGGAAAAAATAAAAAAATCCCTACAGCCCGTCCACAGAGAATTAAAACATTGCATGAAGCTGAGTTTAAAGCTCATTTTTTTCTATTATTCAGCAAGAAAACTGCGAAGGCCTTTCCCAAATTGTTCTGTGCGTGGCATGGCTCTGCTTTGGGAAAAGTACTGCCACCCCTGGATTTACCCCTGGTGTTTTTTAAAGAACAGAAATAACGCTCTGCATCTTCGATAAGACCTCAAATGATGGTGTTGGCCTTGGCAGCAAGAAAACCATTGCCTGGCAGCAGCTTCAGCATCGTTATCTCAGCATCACAGAGGACTCAGAGACTGACAGGAATCTCTGTTATCAGCCAGAGACATCAGGGGACATCACCCCGAGTCGGATAACCAGGAATTGTTGTAAGAAAATGGAGGTTCTGCTCCTTTGGAGGATCTTCCTCCCTTATTTCACCCCCCGAGTGTGGGGTTTCTTCCCTTCCACTCATTTTTATTGTTTGCTTCAGTGAGCTCTATAAATAAGGGTAAATTTGAATATAAATGTGAATAGAAGTGGCTGCCTATAGCAGTGAAATTCCCCCTCCCAAGGAGCATTCCCTGGTGGTTCAACCCTGCCCTCGATGCAGCTCCCACTCTGGCACTAATGGTCTGCAGCAACATCACAAACCCCATTCCTGGAATCTGTCCTCATCCCCTCCCTGGGAATTCGGGACTCAGCCTCCCCCCTCTGGGGGTGAGGAGCTGTGGGGAGGTGAAGAGACTTGGCCAGGATCTCACAGGAAGCCAGGGATGGAACCACTTGGGCTGCTGCAGTTAAACCCAGCTCTAATCTGGGGTCACCACAACGTGAGCCTTGCAAATCCCAGGGTCTTCCCACATCCACATCCTCGCTAAAAAGCAGTTCTGGAGATGGATGGAACTGTAAACATCATTTCACATCCCTGTCTCAGGGCTTACATCTCCCCCCAGCAAGGATGGCTGAGCTCTTGATGTCCTTTACATTGTAAATGTTGTGATAAAGCTTCACAGCTTTGTTCAGCTTTCCCTGCCAGCACAACAGGTGAGGCATCAGTAATAAAGTCTGATAAATTCCCTCCCAAAAGCTTTATCAGCCATCAGAGAGGCACCTGTAGATCACAGAATCACTGAGAATTCTGAGATGGGACACACAAGGATCATCCAGTCCAGCTCTCAAGTGAATGGCCTGGACAGGGATCTTCCTCCTTTCCAAAACAGAATTCCCTGTATCATTAAATACAACACTTAGATCACTAAAACAGGAAGAGAATTTGAAAAAATACTTTATTCTCTGGACTAATCTGCAGCATTTCCATCTTGCTCCCACTTTGGGGTTTATTCTGACAACTGCTCTGCTAGAACACAGAGTCAATTTATTTCTTCAGAAGGCTCTGGAGAAGTTTCTATGTAGAAAATAAATGCAGGGAAAACCTCAACAACAATAGTGAAATGCAGTAAAATGTGGCCATAATTCCTGTCTGTAAAACCAGAATAAAGAAGAAGAGTGAGAAACACACAAGGATCATCCAGTCCAGCTCTCAAGTGAATGGCCTGGACAGGGATCTTCCTCCTTTCCAAAACAGAATTCTCTGTATCATTAAATACAACACTTAGATCACTAAAACAGGAAGAGAATTTAAAAATATACTTTATTCTCTGGACTAATCTGCAGCATTTCCATCTTGCACACAGTTAGGGATTTTTTTTGACAACTGCTCTGCTAGAACACAGAGTCAATTTATTTCTTCAGAAGGCTCTGGAGAAGTTTCTATGTAGAAAATAGAAAGGAAAACCCCCAATAACAATGTACCAAAACATGGCCACATTACCAGGCTACAAAACCATAATAAAGAAGAAGAGGGAGCTGCTTTTCTTTTCTTAAAAGATTTTTTACAGAGCAGACTCCACCAAGCCCGTGTTGGGCTGTGACCTGAGCTGGCAGCAGCAGGAAAACACTTGGGTTACTCCTTGCTGCTCATTAACCACATCCTGGTTAACCACAGCCCATAGAACCATAAACCTGGGTGTCACTCCCCAACAATTCCACCTGGGTTTTATTCCCTGCTTCTTCTGTCCCATTTACATCGAGCTTTATTAAGTGGTTTTATCGCTCCTGCATTATTCATCGTTTATGGGGCTGGTTAACAAAGGGTTAGATTGGAGGGATTGTTAGTTAAATCTGGGGTTTATGGGTATTCCTGGTTTGGGATGACAGCAGGGCCATAAACTGGCTTTTATGTGTTGTGATACAGGTTTTATTTCCAACAACACTTGCATAAAATACCCCGAGTGTGTCTGCACAGACAGATTGCTCAAATCTGAATCAGACAGAGAGGGCCTGACCTTGCTGGTGACTGGAAAAAGGGACCAAACATCCCCAAAAGTCATCCTGAAACTCTGGCTTTGTTTGGATGCCTCCAAGAGTCATGCTGAAAGTGTCACAGCACTCAGAGAGAGCCAGCAGCACGAGCTAACATCAAAATCTGAGATCCTCTGGGTACAACATTCCCATAAATCTATGGAAAACCACTCAGAAATCAGCTCAGGTCTGCACGGATGGAAGCCAATGATTTCTGGGTCATCCTGGGAGTCTTTGATGAGGATGAAAGGGGTTTTGGGGTGCAAGAGCCACTTGAGACCCTGTTTCTCTCTAGAACTATCCCTGATGGTTCCTAACAGCAGGCACCTGATGAGCACAAGGATGAAATTCTCCAGAGGTGAAACCAGGCTCTGCCTTTGGAAACCCTTCCCACAAACATCAAGGCTTCAGATGTGTGAGGGCACAGCCCAGGACTCACTGCTTCCATCAGCTCTTCCCTCTCAACCAGGGTAGGAAAAATTGCTTGGAAATGTTTGTTATTGCAAGAACTGTGAGGTCAGAACCCTTCCAGAAAAAGCAGTGGAAACAGCAGCAGCCCTGGCTGGGATACAAGGCTGAGTTTGGAAATGTTATCTGGACACTCTGTTGGGGGTTTGATAGGGACTGGACTTCAAAAGTGCCCTCAAGTGTCACTGATGTGGCAGCTGAAGTCACAGAATCCCAGGATCCCTGAGGCTGGAAAAGCCCTCCCAGCCTATGGAGGCCAAGCTGTGCCCGATGCCCACCTTGTCCCCAGCCCAGAGCACTGAGTGCCACCTCCAGCCCTTCCTTGGACACCTCCAGGGATGGGCACTCCAAACCTCCGATGGATTCTGAGTTGTCCCCACACGACTTTAAAGGATTGCTCAGGAGCTCCCTTGAGATTGGGCAAAACTGAGAGAACTTCAGAGGAAGAACAAAGCACAAACCTGGCAGGAGGAGAGGGAACGGCCTCAGGCTGGGCCAGGGGAGGCTCAGGTTGGACACCAGGAGCAATTTCCCCATGGAAAGGGAGCTCAGGCCTTGGCAGGGGCTGCCCAGGGAGGTTTGGAGTGCCCATCCCTGGAGGTGTCCAAGGAAGGGCTGGAGGTGGCACTCAGTGCTCTGGGCTGGGGACAAGGTGGGCATCGGGCACAGCTGGGACTCCATGGGCTGGGAGGGCTTTTCCAGCCTAAATCCTGGGATTCTGTTCTATTGTCCCTTCAACCCAGGCCATTCCCTGACTCCATGATCAGCCTCCAAGACTGAAGCATCTGATGATGTTTTGCCTGTGGCCTGCACTGAAATCCAGGAATTTGAAGCCCCCATTCCATGTCCATCCCACCTCCAGAGGCTGCAGCAGAAGCAGCTCCCATCCTGCAGGATTTCAGTGGTCTCCAGAAGTGCCCTGAAGAGCTCTAGAGGGAGCAAGAGGCTCGTGAGCTGCGGCCCCTGGGAATGTCTGAGAGGAACCATGGGGGAAAACATGAATCCTGGGTGACACCACGGTCACATGAAGCTCCTGTGTCCTGCTTGAGTCATCCCTGAGCAGTGTCACCATCAGCTGGGGCTGCAGGGGGGAGGAACACTTAAAATAAAAGTGGCTGCACGGGCAGATGGAAAAGGGAGTGAGAACTGTTGGGAAAAGAGGCCACAACTTGAGCCTCTCGTTTCATTTTGATCCACTTCTTTCTCTGGCGGAAAAAGCCACTGAATCCATGGATGAAGGGTGATCCCAATGGGACAAGAGAAAAAATGGAGTGAAACCTTCAGAAATGTGGTTGTGGAGGGGAGAGAAAAAGGCAGGCAAAGAGATGAGGTCGGTGTAATCACTGCCTTTTACTTTTGGGGTTTGTTCTAATGAACATTTGTGCTGTTAAATTCGGTTTGGTTGTTTGAGTTTTCTCTTTCTTTTTTAAAAAAATGGTTACAGTGAATTATTAGATAAAAAGATGGAAAAAGAGAAGGAAAGCAGCCGAGAATGTCTGTGCTGACAAGGACAAAAGGTATAGGTGGAAAACTATGAAATGTAAGGCACAAATGCAACACAAATGACATTACAGCCGTTTCTATCCTATTAGGGAGAGAATTCCAGGTTCTAGGAAAAAAGATGATGATTTTATTTGGTTTTTTTTTTAATCCAGTTTCTACTTTTTAGCCCCTGTGTACCGCTATTAAACCACGCTAAATGATCAATTTCCCCCATCTTTATGGTTCCCTACAGCCTCTCCCTGGCTCTCTTCCAAAGCCACGAGCTCTCCTGCATTTTAAGATCTCCAGGATGCCATCCACACATTCCATATCCATCTCCAAATGTCACCTCCCAGACACTGGGGCCAACTGGGGCTGCTTCTTATCTCTGAGCACTCCAAATCTGATCAATAGGATGAGAAGGGCTGATAACACTTGACCCTTCATGAGTTAACTGCTGCTCGTCCCAGGAGTGAAAGGTTTTTGGAGGTGTTCAAAGCCTGCACGAGGCAAAATTCTGTGCTCAGGTGGTGGCTTTTTTCTTCTGCCACCAGCGACGGTTTGGCACAGAGTAAAACTTCGCCTCTTTGGTTTGCTCTGATGCGAAAAAAAAGCTGCAGCTGGAGCAAGAGGCATCAAAAAAAAAAAACAAAACCATGATTTGTTTACCAGCAGCACCACAGAGGCCACTGGATTTAAATATGAAATAAAGCTGTTATTGACTTCAGCTGCTCCGAGCTGTAAATGGTTTGTAAATTGTGACCACCGCAGACCAACGGTCCCAACACCCAAATGAGGGTGGTGGCCTAAAAAAATCCTCCAGGGAGAACTTAGAACCTCTTCCAGTGCCTAAAGGAGCTCCAAAACAGCTGGAGAGGGACTTGGGACAAGGGATGGAGGGAGAGGATGGTTTAAGATGGAGGAGGGCAGGGTTAGATGGGATTTTTGGGAAGGAATTTCCTGTGAGGGAATTTTCTGGCACAGAAAAGTTGTGGCTGCCTCTGGATCTCTGGAAGTGTCCAAGGCCAGCTTGGAGCAGCCTGGGACAGTGGAAGGTGTCACTGCCCATGGCACTGGATGATTTTTAAGGTCCCTTCCAACCCAAATCATTCCATGATTCCGAGAGTTGCCCGTGCAAATCAGTCACGGGGTGAAACGGAGCTGTTTGTGTGTTTTTAAGGATTTTTTTAGGGTTTAACCACTTGTCAAACTGGAAATTTGGGAAATACACCCCCTTCCCTCCTTCCAGAGCAGCCTGGCTCAGATAAACCCTCACTTGGGAACATTTCTGCCGAATGTCTCACTCCAGGAAGTTCTTCTCTCTGTGTTTGCACAGCATCTCCTTACCTGGAATGAAATCTCCAACGCTCTAAATCAATAAATGTTTTGTTCTGGATTTCTATGGGGCCAAAAGGGGTCCTGCTGCAAACTGGAACCCCCAGAAATACTGGATTTTTGTGCAATAAGGATGGAAAAGCAGCTCATTCCTGCAGGGACGTGGCTGGTCCTGGCTTTTCCCCTTCCCTTTCTTCCCCAGCTCCCAAAACCTGATTTTTTAATGCAATCAGGGTGGAAAAGCAGCTCATTCCTGCAGGAATATGGCTGGTCCTGGCTTTTTCCTGTCCCTTTCCATCCCAGCTCCCAAATCCTGATTTTTTAATGCAATCAGGGTGGAAAAGCAACTCATTCCTGCAGGGACATGGCTGGTGCTGGCTTTTTCCCTTCCCTTTCCTTCCCAGCTCCCAAATCCTGAATTTTTTTGCATTATTTTTGGAAAAGCAGTTCATTCCTGCAGGGACGTGGCTGGTCCTGGCTTTTCCCCTTCCCTTTCTTCCCCAGCTCCCAAATCCTGAATTTTTAATACAATAAGGGTGGAAAAGCAGTTCATTCCTGCAGGAACATGGCTGGTCCTGCCTTTTCCCTTTTCCTTTCCTTCTCCGCTCCCAAATCCTGATTTTTTTTCCCAATAAAGTGGAAAAGCAGCTCATTCCTGCAGGAATATGGCTGGTCCTGGCTTTTTCCTGTCCCTTTCCATCCCAGCTCCCAAATCCTGATTTTATAATGCAATCAGGGGGGAAAAGCAACTCATTCCTGCAGGGACATGGCTGGTGCTGGCTTTTTCCTTTTCTTTTCCTTCCCAGCCCCCAAATCCTGAATGTTTTTGCATTATTTGTGGAAAAGCAGCTCGGTCCTGCAGGAACATGGCTGGTCCTGCCTTTTCCCTTTTCCTTTCCTTCTCAGCTCCCAAATCCTGATTTTTTTTCACAATAAAGTGGAAAAGCAGCTCATTCCCGGAAAAACATGGCTGATAATGGCTTTTCCCTTCCTTCCCAGCTCCCAAATCCTGATTTTTTAATACAATAAGGGTGGAAAAGCAGCTCATTCCTGCAGGAACACGGTTGGTCCTGGCTTTTCCCTTTCTTCCCCAGCCCCCAAATCCTGAATGTTTTTGCATTATTTGTGGAAAAGCAGCTCATTCCTGCGGGAATATGGCTGGTGTTGGCTTTTTCACTTCCCTTTCCTTCCAGTTCCCAAACTCTGATTTTTTTTTTGCATTATTTGTGGAAAAGCAGCTCATTCCTGCAGGAATATTTTTAGTGCCAGCTTTCCCCTTTCCCTTTCCTTCCCAACTCCCTGTAGCACTCCAGACATGCCCTCCACACTCTTTTCCTCCTGTTCTCCAATTTTTTCCCTGGATAACAACTCCATTTCTGGGGTGGCAAGCAGCAGAACTGCTGTAGGATTCCCAGAGCTGGGAGGCCAGGAAAAAGCTGTGTCTTGGGGTGGAATCCTTTCAGTTATTTTGGGGAAGTCAAAACGATGGTGCTGAGCCAAAATGCACCAATTATCGTGGCACTTTTAACCCGAGGCAACTCAGGAATTACATTGAGCAACCCAAATTACACCACTGAAATCGAGCAACCTTAATAGAGATGTTGTCAAGCTCAGCAGGCACTCAAACTGAATTTTACCTTATCTGGGTGATAAGAGAAGTCCCTGTCGCTCTGGTGGAGAATTTCCCTGCCAATCTGCTTCTTCCAGAAGTCAAAAATATCATCCTGAGCTGCAGACATGAAATATTGACCCAGGAAGCTGCACTTGGTGTTGTTTTCCAGCTGTTCAAATCAAGCTGACCCAGGCCCTGAGTTTTGCTGCTACCTGGGATTTCATTTCTGTGGAGGAGATGTGAAAAGACTCCCCAAAAAAATGCCTGGGAGGAGTCTCAGGAAGATCCAGGTTCCATGACAAGAGAAAAATCAGCATGGGCAGGAGGCTGGGGCTGCTACCAAGTGCCTGAATCAAGGGATGAAAAGACTCTGGGGGATCCTCAGAGGAGTTTCAAGTGGATCCCAGGATCCCAAAGAGCACAAATATCTTAGGAAGCCTCCCTGGAGGAGTCTGGGGCTGCTGCCTGAAATCTCAGCTCCCTTGAGGAGATGGGAGGGAGGTTCCAAAGTCACTTTTTCCCTCTTTTGAGGTACCAACACTCAAATCCCTTTCCTCAGAGAAACATCTTCCTGATGGGATGAACACCCAGCATCCCAGACACGTGTCAGTGCCATTTTAAAAATCACATTTCTGCTCGAATGCTGCTTTTTGTCCCTTCCTGGAGCAAGCAACACCTTCAGCATTTCACCTGAAGCCCTCAAAGCCTCTCCCTCGCACAACAGAGATTGTTCACCCTGCCAAGCGTTGCAAGGGTGGGACTGAGCTCACTAAAACAGCCACAATTTTTCTGTCGGTGGGGTTTTCTTTTTGGTGGGGGACAGATGTTTACACTTGAATTTGACGATTTGTGTGCAGCCAGTTTCACTTCTGTGCTGCTGAGGGGTTTCACTTCCCCAGGCCGTGTGCTGTGGTGACGACACCATCCTGTGTTAATCCCTTCCCTGACAGCCTGAGCCAGTGTGGAAAAGGGCAGCCTGGTGGCACCTGATGGCCCTTCCCACCTCCAGCAGCTCGGGTTGGATGTGCATTCCTTGGAAAAGTTCGTGGCTGTGATGTGAGACAGGAATCTCAGCTGGATTCCTGTGTTCTCCCTCTCTCAGGTCGCTGCTTCTGCCTCCTTCATGGGGTTTTTCCTGTGAATGTGCTGTGAAAGACAGGATGCCCTACAACAGAATCCCAGAATGGTTTGGGAAGGAAGGGACCTTAAAAATCATCTCATTCCAACATAAACCATGGCAGGGACCCCTCAAACTGTCCCAGGCTGCTCCAAGCCCCAATGTCCAACCTGGCCTTGGACACTGCCAGGGATCCAGGGGCAGCCACAGCTGCTCTGGGCACCCTGTGCCAGGGCCTCCCCACCCTCCCAGGGAACAATTCCTTCCCAAGATCCCATCCAGCCCTGCCCTCTGCCACTGGGAAGCCATTCCCTGGCTCCTGGCCCTCCAGCCCTTGGAAATTGGCTCTCTCCATGGTTCCTGCAGCTCCTTCAGGCCCTGCAAGGCCACACTGAGCTCAGCCCAAAGCTTCTCCTCTCCAGGCTCAACAATCCCAGCTCTCCCAGCCTTTCCTCCCAGCAGAGCTGCTCCATCCCTCTGCTCATCCTGCTGCCTCCTCTGGACTCTCTCCAGCAGCTCCACGTCCTCCCTGTGCTGGGATTCCAGAGCTGGATGCAGCTCTGCAGGTGGGGTCTCACCTGAGCACAGGGGCACAGGGACACCAAAGCCACCCCAGGGTGACACCCAGGAGCTGGCACAGCTGAGTCACCTCTGCCTGCCAACACCAACAACCCCAAACACCAAACCACTGGGAATGCCCCTGTGTGGTGATGGCCAATTCCAGAGTGGGACTCTTTGGAGCTGTGGGAGGAATTTGGCTGCCAGGACCATGATTTGTATTTCAGCATCCTGAAGTCCTGTGGAAACCCCAGTTCTGGGCTTTGTGGTGGAGGTGGTTTCTGTGGATGTCTCTGCACCGGAGTTACCCCAATCTCTTGGATGGTTTTCCTTTCTGCCCTCAAAGACAACCCCAGTGACCTGCTGGAGATGAATTTTTGGGGTGGGACGCTGCCTGAGACTGAAAGCCTGCAGATCAAGTTTCCAAAATGGATTAAAGCATTAAATCCATGGAGTGGGGGGAGGAAGGAAGACCTTTTAATGGAAAAGCCAAACAGCCTCTACCTCTAAGTGGAGTTGCTGCAGTAACCTCTATAAAATTCTTATGAACTTGGGTGGAGACAATAATTACAGCACAGCAGGAATGAAATGTTTGGGGTGCCTGGCCCCTGCACAAGTGGAGCCCTTAGAAGCAATAATTATTAATAAAATACTTCAAGGCTTGAAATACAGATCCTCAATTTCCACAAACATAATATTTGAACACACATTTGGAGAGGGTGGAATTATTTTCTTCCCCAAAAATGACTTGGATGGAAATTTTTGATGCTTCTATGCATGGGCTACCCCAAAACCTGAATCTTTGCTTCCAAGCTGGGATGTAAATACCAGGAAATTTTGATTTTTTTTTTCCCTCAGCGTGAAATTTTTGTTTTAAATGAAGTGCTCGTCTGGCCCAGAGCTTGGTCAGAAATGACCTGGCCTCCACAAAGTGCATCCAGCTCTATCCAAAAACTGTCCTGGCTGCTGTGTCACCCCTGAGGAGTGCAGGGAAAGGGAAAAACAGGAACAGCAGGTGGAAAGGACAGTTCAGGATGAAATGGCTCCAATGCAAAGCTGCTCCCACCTTCTCCCTCAAAATGCCTTAAGCTTAATAATAGTCCTGAGCCCAGCTGTAATTTCAGACCATTCATCAGCTTTTTGAGGTAGAAATTATCCCCCAGACTTTATAGGGATGACAGAGACGTGGAAAGGTTAAGGCCCAGCTTCACGAGCGGATTTATCCGTCTGAAGTGGGATTCAGGCTGGATCCAAACGCTTCAGTCCAAAATTGCCCCTCTCACCTCTCCCCTTCCCCCAATCCAGGGGAATTTCTGAGGGGGCTTCTCCTGAGAGAAGGTCCTTGAGACCTCAAGTTCAGGCCCTCAGAGGGGTCAGTTGCAGCCTCTGACCCCTCTCCTTGGTTTGGAAGCTGCTGCTCTTCTCCAAGCAATGGAGAGAGCCAATTTCCAAGGGATGGAGGAACAGGACACAGGGAATGGCTTCAAATTGACACAGAGTAGAGTCAGATGGGATCTTGGGAAGGAATTGTTCCCTGGGAGGGTGGGGAGGCCCTGGCACAGGGTGCCCAGAGCAGCTGTGGCTGCCCCTGGATCCCTGGCAGTGCCCAAGGCCAGGTTGGACATTGGGGCTTGGAGCAGCCTGGGACAGTGGAAGGTGTCCCTGCCATGGCAGGGGTGGCACTGGATGATCCTTTAAATCCCTCCCAACCCAAACCATTCCATGATTCTGGGATTCTCTGACTGCTTTTCTGTTTGAACTCGTGATTTCTTCTCCCCTCAAAGCACTTTTCTCACCCTTTGCCTAATCCTCAGACCAGGCAAACCCCGTGTCACGGCTGCTGTGGTTTTTGGCACATCCTATTCCCAGGCACATTCATGGCATTGTCCTGGGAACCTGGAAAAACCCCTCAGAGGGCTGGATTTTGCCTCAGTCCGTCTCCGTTTTGCCAGCATTGGCTTTCATTTTGGAGCAGCCCAAGTCTGGCTCCCTCTCTGGGGAGCTGCTGGACTTTTTCCAAGGACACAGGGAATGTCTTCCCACTGAGAGAGTAGGGCTAGATGGGATCTTGGGAAGGAATTGTTCCCTGGGAGGGTGGGGAGGCCCTGGCACAGGGTGCCCAGAGCAGCTGTGGCTGCCCCTGGATCCCTGGCAGTGCCCAAGGCCAGGTTGGATGTGATTCTGAGCAACCTGGGATAGGGAAAAATGTCCCTGCCCATGGCAGGGGGGTTGGAATGAGGTGATCTTTAAGGTCCCTTCTTTCCCAAACCATTCCCTGATTCCATGGCACAGTGCCAGAGCTGGAACAAACCCTCCCCTTGCCCTGTGGATCACTGGTGACCCCTGGGCACAGCTGCAGGCAGAGGCTCCAGCTCCAGGGAGCAGGGAAGGTGTGAATTCCCTGGAAGAGCAACGCCCTGTCCGACCAGGAAAAGCAAGGAGCACTTTTATCCTCATCAGTGGCACTCCAGCAGTGAGGAATTCCACCTGCAGTGGAAGAGGATCAATCCCAACCTGACAATTCCTTTCTCCAGCAGCTCTCTGAGCACAGCAGCTGCCCTGGGACTGTTCCCTCGGAGCTGATTCACTTGGAGCAAGGACTCTCCGTGCTGCCATCCCACTAATGCACCTCACATTGATCCCAGAGCTCGGAAAAACCCCGGGGTCACTCGATGGAGATCCAGGAAAGGGAATAACGCTGCCATTACCAACCTGAAACCTGCCAACTTCCCCCACAGACAGCTCCGTGGCCCTGCAGATGGACAGGGCTTTGTGCTTAAAGTCCAGCCTGTGGAAAATTTGTGGCTTTGCCAAAGTTTTTCCTTCAGTTCCTCCCTAAACTTCAGGGAACTGATGTGGACACACAGAGAGCTCCAAGCACCGCCCCGCTGGAGAGCTCTTGTGGCTCCCAGGCAGCTGCTTCCCTCCTCCTTCCCTCTCCAGAACCTCCTCCCTCACCCTCCCCACATGGCAGGTTCAGTGGGAAAAGGCAACAGGAATTTAGGATCTTTCCTTGCATCCTTTTTTGAGCCCCAAACCTGCCCCGGTGCTAAAGGCTCACACAGATTTCCCATCCTGTGTCCAAAGGCTGCAGCTCCCCAAGGGGACTCCCAGGAATCTCATCAAGAGAGGGAGGAAAGGGGGCAGAGATGAAGGGAACAACAATTTGGAGAGGCTGAGAAAACTGTGGAAATAATACGGTGGGAAAAGCTTTGGGAAGCAGGATGGGGGCAAAAAATGTGGAGAGATGCAGCATTAAGATAACAGAAAATTTTAAAAAAGGTCTATTTTTAATATCTTTTCCTGCTCCTAAAGGGTTTTTTGGAAGGGAACAGGGACTGATTCAGCCGGATGAGGGTTTCTGCACATGACTGTGCTGGAAAAGGCTCTCCTGACAGCGATTGTGAGCCACTGATTTGCAGCATCCTCGCTCCTGCTCAAGTTCTCTGGCCAGCCCTAAGCTTGATTTATCTCCCAGCAGGATTTTATTTTGGTGACAAAATAGCTGCTTTTATTGGAGTTGGGATATGGGGACAACAAATAGAAATATCCCCCGAAAAATCAGTATATTTTGACCAGAACTCCACGAGCTCCGAAGGGCGGCACCAAAAAATAAACAGCAAAATAAAAACAAATTTCCAAAAACTACAAAACCAACAAGAAAAAAGCTGCAGGGCAAACAGATCTCTCGAAACTATGTAACCTTTTCATATCGAGAGGTACTTTGTTTTCCCTAAACAACATTCTGGGAAGCCCTTTTATCAGGATTAAAAAAAAAAACCCACCAGGAAAACGCTCCGAGGATGGCGTCTGCCTCATCCTCGCCGCTGCAAAAAATGTCCAAGCGGAGCCGTGCAGAACCGAAAAATAGATTTATTGTTATTGGACTGAGGGCAGTGGTTCAGCACTTGGCATGGCCACTGTTTACAGCGGGAATGCTCCCGGAGACAGGAAATTCTCCCAGCCCTCTGCCATTATTTTTCTCCTGTTGACGCGTTCGGAGCGGGAGGTTTTTCACCCCGGTGAAATTTTCAGAGAGGGGTTTTTGGGAGCTGGCAGAGCCACTGAAGGCGTGCTCAGCCTCATCCCATGGGATGGGTTTGGGGAGTTCAACCCTTGTGAGGAGCAGCATCATCCGTGGGGTTAATTCCACAATTGGGATTCCCCAAATCCGGCTGCTCAGGGCGAATATTCCCAAGGAACCCCGGGCACTGGGAAGGGGTTTTCCTCTCCAATCCTACTTCCACTGCATCCCTGATGAGTTTCCATCCCTTCAGAGGGCTGGGTTTGCTGCTCAGCCTCATCCCAGAGAATGTTTTTTGGGAGTCCAAGCCCTGTGTAGAGCAGCATCATCCATGAGTTTAATTCCACAATTGGGATTCCCAAATCTGGCTGCTTGGAGCAAGCCCAAGGAACCCTGGGCACTGGGAAGGGCTTTTCCTCTCCTGTCCTCCTGCCACTGCATCCCTGATGAGTTTCCATCCCTTCAGAGGGCTGGGTTTGCTGCTCAGCCTCATCCCAGAGAATGTTTTTTGGGAGTCCAACCCCTGTGTGGAGCAGCATCATCCATGGGGTTAATTCTACAATCAGGGATTCCTAAATCCGGCTGCTCGGAGCAAGCCCAAGGAACCCTGGGCACTGGGAGAAGCTTCTCATCTCCTGTCCTGCCACTGCATCCCTGCTGAGTTTCCATCCCTTCAGAGGGCTGGGTTTGCTGCTCAGCCTCATCCCAGAGAATGTTTTTTGGGAGTCCAACTCCCATAGGGAGCAGCATCATCCATGAGTTTAATTCCACAATCAGGGATTCCCAAATCTGGCTGCTTGGAGCAAGCCCAAGGAACCCCAGGCACATTGAGAAGCTTCTCCTCTCCTGTCCTGCCACTGCATCCCTGCTGAGTTTCCATCCCTTCAGAGGGCTGGGTTTGCTGCTCAGCCTCATCCCAGAGAATGTTTTTTGGGAGTCCAACTCCCATAGGGAGCAGCATCATCCATGAGTTTAATTCCACAATCAGGGATTCCCAAATCTGGCTGCTTGGAGCAAGCCCAAGGAACCCCAGGCACATTGAGAAGCTTCTCCTCTCCTGTCCTGCCACTGCATCCCTGCTGAGTTTCCATCCCTTCAGAGGGCTGGGTTTGCTGCTCAGCCTCATCCCAGAGAATGTTTTTTGGGAGTCCAACCCCTGTGTGGAGCAGCATCATCCATGGGGTTAATTCTACAATCAGGGATTCCTAAATCCGGCTGCTCGGAGCAAGCCCAAGGAACCCTGGGCATTGGGAAGGGATTTTCCCCTCCTCTCCTACTTCCACTGCATCCCTGCCGAGTTTCCATCCCCTCGGAGGGCTGGATTTGCTGCTCAGCCTCGCTGGGATTGCACAGAAATCTTCAAATTCATGACGCAGCCAAGCCACCCCGAATCACTTAAAAATAAAATTATCCCTCTTTTTTTTAGGGAAAAATTCCCTGTTCAGAGCAGAGTGGAGGGAGAAGAGACCTTGTCCTCTAACACACGCCCAGGGCACAGCCCCTTCCTTTCACTGAGTCATAAAATCATGGAATGGTTTGGATTGGAAGGAGCATTAGAGATCATCCAGTTCCTTGGGCAGGGACACCTTCAACTATCCCAGGTGGCTCCAAGCCCCAATGTCCAACCTGGCCTTGGACACTGCCAGGGATCCAGGGGCAGCCACAGCTGCTCTGGGAAATCCATCCCAGCCCCTCACCACCCTCACAGGGAAGAATTTCTTCCCAAAATCCAAAGAAAATTCCCATCTCCCTGTGGCCAAACCTCCCTCCCGCTGGCTGCAGCATCCTTCAAATGCCACATCCTTATCAATCCAAACTCTCAATAAATATTTTCTTTTAAAAATCTATCAATTGACTCTTTTTTTTTTTTTAGTCGATTGCTGTTGGATTTCTCTTATTTCCATCCCATCTGGCAAACTCTGCTTATTGTGCCTCCAGGATCTGATCCCACGTCCTCTGCAGCATTCCAAAGGCTTGGATCAGAACCTGGACGCCTGCTTAATACTGGTTTTACGACCCTGCTGAAGAGCAGCATCCTCTGTTTTGCACATACTTTTATAATTTCGAGTGCATTTAAGTCAAAAAAAAAGAAATCCACTTCAACCAAGTGCTCCAATAATGCAGCCACCAAGCGAAGCTGCACAGAAGGAGCAAAATTCTGGCTTGGGAAGACCAGTGAAAATAATTGGATTTGGAATCCCGGCCAATTATTTTGGAGTATTTTTGAGATTTTTGTCTTGAAGTGAATTTTTTTCCCCCGAGGATGATATCCAGAAAGAAGAATCCTGATGGCAGAAATCGTGCTTGGTAAAATCTCTCATCTTCTACACCTGCTTTGGCTCTGTGGAAATTGAAAGCTCCCACAAAATTTACTGATTCCTCTAATCCTGAGGAAATATAAGCATGGATTTAATTCTCCATCCTTTCCAAGATGTAGTTTTTAAAACCCTCCTGGAGCTCCAGCTCTCAGGTTTAGATTGAGATCTCCTGCAGCAAGCCAAGACACTTCTCCATCAGCTACTCTTAGGATAACCCACTAATAATCATTTTCATCTGGAAAACATGTTTATTTGGTGGGATTTTTGGAATCTTACGTCCGACAAAGAAGATAGGAACTGGGATTAGTGATTCCATGAGGAAAATATGTCGTGTTCCCCACGCCACGGAGCTCTCCCTCTCCAAAATAACTATTTATTCTTCATTTCAGCCAATGAACTTCTACCGTGTCAGGCTTTTTGCATCAGATCCATTTCATCAGAGTGACCTAAACCGGTTCTTTACCCACTAAAAAAACAGGGATACGTCACAGCAGGAGCAGTTAGGAGCTCGGAATGTTCATGAACGGAGGGCGAAAAATCAAGATTAATTTCGTTTTAAGCAGGTAATCAGGCCAAGGGGGGAGGCTGAGATTGGCTGGAGCTTTAAAAGGACATTTTTCTTTCCGAAATGACTCGGTGGGGCTCCCGAGCCAGACGGGCAGGTTTGCCCAGTAGCATTCTCCAACTGGGCTGAGGAATTGGAGCCCTGGATCCCGGCCAAAGCCAATGGAAATCTCTTTGGTTGAGGAAAAAAAAAAGCCAAATTGCTTTTCTACCACATCTCCAGGTTTTGGGTGACCTGTGTTAGTCTCACTCCTATTCTGGGTGTGAAGAAAATCCAATGTTTTGGGTTTTTAATTCTAAACAAGGCTCGGCAACATGGGGCAACCTCTGGGTGTTGGACACGGAATGAAGCTGAAATCTTGGCTGATATTTGGTGCCAAATATTGATGAGGGAAAATTGATCCCCCAGAGCAGAGGGACTCGCTGTGACCCTCCCAAAACCAGGAGGAAAACGTGGAAAATAATGTTTGACACACGCTGTCCTGCTGGATTTCGTGGAAGAAATTGAAACTATTCATGAAGAGCGTCAAGAATGGGAATTTCCTCCTCAGAAGGGACAGAGCTGAGGGGATTTTAATGGGGGTGGCCACACCCGATGCTCACCACTCCAAACCACTCCTGATTCTCCATCAGGGATTTCAAACAGGGATTTTAAAACCCCTGATGGGCACGAGGAGCCTCCACCATGCCCTGAACCAACGTGAACTCTCAGCCCCTGGCGCGGCATTATCACCGGTGGCACTGAGCTGATCCCAGCTCAAATATTCCACGGCAAACAAAGTTGGGGTTCATTTTCCTGCAGCCAAGTATCAAAGGCACCAGCGGCCTTTGAAGCAGCCACCTTCTGCTGCAGGCTTTGTGCAAATGCCACAGAACAGCAGCTCAGAAATCCCGAACAAAGGCAAACAATCCCCACCTTTGGAAAACAATCCCCTGGCGGAGGAGTAAACAAAAGCATCCATTAGTCACCGCCCCAAAGATGGGCAGCCCGGACAGGTGAGGATGTTTAAGCTGGGAGCCTGACTAATAGCACGCAGCATTCCCAAATCGCTCCACTTAAAGGATTCCCAGGATCACACCTGGAGATCACCTGGATACCCCAGGTCGGTGTCTGTGGGCGAGCGAGCGGCTGCTGGAGCAGGGTGAGGGCTCGGCCACACTCCCTATTCCCAATAAATAGGGCCTGTTTTGTCCCAGCTGCTGGATTTTGACCTTGAGGCTCCCCCAGTTGCCTGTTATGATTTCCAGCTTCATTACCATGGCCAGGAACTGAACTACAGGTTTGTTTTTATGAGCTTCTCCAGCGCTCTGCCAGCTATTCATTTGAATCTTCTAAACAGTCAGCTCTGAATCATAATGCAAATTCCATTTACTGAAAAGGTGGTACCTTTAATATACCAAATGACCACGTTTAATGACTGATACTTTTAGACATTACAGCATCTCTCATGTTTTCAGTAAATGGATATAATTTGCTCTGCATTACCCTATTATTATTCCTCGCTGGCATTACGAGGCGACGTTCTCAGCTGCGGGTGTTTTCCACCGAGCGCATTTGAAGGCGGCCCAAACAACACAGCTTGAGAGAGAGCTGCCTCTGTACCCTCGGCTAAAAATGCTGCAGCACCCAGAGGAAAACTGGATTCTAGTCCTAAAATGTATTTACTGCTCCGGCAGGGCCGCGCTTTTGCAGCGTTGTGGCGGTGTTTGTGTTGGAAGGGGATCCACGGGCGCTTTTCACTTCAAAGGCGAGGAAAGGCTGTTGTGTATAATCAGGAGAACTTCCTTGCTCTGCAGCCTGACACATTCCCATCGGGAATAAAAGCCAGAAGTGGGTCAGCTTTGGGACTCTCCTGAAACATGCTCAGGAATCCCCGTGTGGAACCAGGACACGGCTCTGGTGCCACATGGAGACAGAGGGAGGGGAAATGGTGAGGAAGGGTCAGCAATCCCTGACTGCTGAGGGACACCGGGGCACAAATTGCTCCAAAATTAAACTTCCTGAAGTTCAGGAGACACTGCCCCGTCACTGAATTGTCCTGGAATAACGCTGGAACACCGTAATGCCCCATTCCAATTTTAAAGACATACGCAACGGAAAAATACAGAATAAAATACCACCTGGATTCACATTGGAAATGAGATGGATTTGCATCCCTGACCCTAAAAGAGAGAGGCTGCTCCTTCTGCTGAGCTTTTTCTGAGCCACAATTTGCTGGCTTCTCTTTGGGGCTTTGGCTGAACCTCCCTGAAGTCCCCTCATCATTCTATTAATTTATTTTAAGTGCTTCTCTTGGAATTTATGGGATTTGAGAATAAAGAATGAAGTTTTAAAGGGTCTTTCTGTTGATATTTTTGGGATGAAGCTTTGTGCACCTGCCCACTCATGGACAATGCATCAGGTGCTATTTGCAGCTTTCCAATATTTTTATATAGTCCCAATCTAAGGTAACTTCAACTCTTATTTGTTATTCATGCTCCAAAAGCCTTTCCATTTATACCAGTAACTACTGGTTATGGCAGAGATACGGTAAATCAGATTTTAAACCCCTCTGTCCTTCCTGGCCTCTCCCATCCACACTGCAGAAGACATTAATTAATACGACTGTTGCATTTTGAGAGAAAAAAGATCAGAAAAAGAGCCTTCAGCAGATCAGGAACCTGCAAAAAATTTTAGATCTGTGCAGGAATTATTTGTACTTTTAGCTTGGAGAGGCTTTGCAGCGAGTGCTGGGGAGCCCTGAGATGACCACGAGCTGAAAATTCTCATTTTAAACTGAAAATCTGCCACTTAAACCTAACCACAGGGAACACTGTTCTGCCTAAATTACCACGGGCGGCTGCCAGAGTCGAAATGTCACTCTCTGGGTGGTTTCAATCTTTTTTCCAATGAGATTTCACCGTTCAAAAATCGGAGCAACGCGTAAAAACCGGGAGAAAACACAGAAACCCCTCCAGCTCATCCCGCGCCTTTGGAATCAACCTCCACCATATTTTTCCAGCATTCCCTGGTGGATAAAAACTCCCAACTCCACATCCAGAGGCAGAAGATGCCCTGGGAAGAGCTGGCACCCCCCCGTACCTCTGCCGCTCCTGCCCACGAAGCGCAGGTCGTTGAACCGCGCCACCTGGTTCTTCATGGCGGCCGTGGCGTTCCGCAGCTCCGCCGAGTAATTCTCATCATTCCCGGCCATCACCGTCACCAAGGTCCCATCGGGGACATCCCCCAGGGCCACCACCTGCAACAGCAAGGAGCAGAACGCTCGGATTCCTTCGTTTCGTTAAAAAGCGACGGGGGGAAAAATGCGGAGGGAGAATCCGCGGTAAAAATCCGCGGGGTGGAGCAAGCAGGTGTTGGAGGAGATGGGAATCAACTGGAATGGGAATCGTCTTCTTCTTGCCTGAAATGTTGTCGCCTTCATGAGTCTCTAATCAAGGATTTGAAGTTTGATTATGGAATTTGAACTCTGAAATGATGAATTCCACACACACCCACTGCTAAATGGTGTCGTGTGGTTGATTTGTTGCTGCAATAAAATGTTTTCCAATCGGGACAGAAATTCTTCTCCCCGTTTCTTGGAGAACCAAAGGACCTAAGATTGTAAAAATTTTTAATATGATGACATTATCATAACTTATATTATTTTAAATGCATCTTTTTTACTCCTCGTGGTGGATTTCTACCATTTTAAACCCAATTTTTCCTAATGATTGGACAGAAATTTCTCTCCATTGATGCACCACTGAAACGCCCAGCTCGATGTGAAATGAAAAATGCTCTGAGATGAAAAACACATGAAATGAGCTTCCCAAAATCTCTGCAATTGTCAAGGAATAAATTCGAGTCCCAGCGCTCGACAGTTTGATTTATATCAGGAGCTCTTAACGGAGCTGCCCAAGCAGAAATCCAGAATTAGGCCTCAATCAAATGTTTAATCCCAATTTACTGAACAATTCCTTGCTTTCCTTTAGGACCATAAAGCAAATAATTTTCAGGCCTCACCCTCGAGTGGATGGATGGAAATCGTGACCTGAACTAAGGAAATCTGCCAAATTTTCCCCACATATTTGTGCTCCTTGGTGCCAGCATCCACCAAATATTTGGGAACACAGGATTCCCTGGGTTTTTGATGAGAGATAGAAAGATTTCTGAACTTAGATATTCTGCCTTGTTTCCACTGTTCACACTGGTTTAATGATGAATAATTTAATTTTTCTTGTATCTCCCTGAATTCCACAAACAAATTCAACCTGCTGGAATTCCCTGGATATCTGGGATCTCTCTCCATGTCCTCTGGCAAAAATCAGAGCTGGAATTATTTTGGCAGGTTTTCTTTAGAGCCCATTGCTCTTTCCCCGATTCCACAGCAGCGAGCCCAGCACTACCACCAAAAAAACCCCCAAAACCTCCAAAAAAACAAAGCCAGAGATCAAAATCCAGCTTGTTTTTAATTCCTCTTTTGCCCTCTGGAAGAGGAACCAGCCCTCATTGCGTCCTCTGAGTTGCAGCTCGAGATTTTTCCTTCCTCTTAACATTTTCTGACTTCAGTCCAGGCTGTTACAATTGGCTGAAGTTTGTCACAACCTGATTTTATTTCTCTTTTCTGACCTGTTTGTTCTTTAAAAACAGGATCAGCAGCTCCTTTGCTCGATCCATCCCTAAGTTTTATCCCCCAGCCGCAGCCACCTCCCAAAATATGAGAGAATTCCCAAGTTTCAGGTGTTTCCCAGCTTTTCCTCCACGGGAGGCTGAGTTTTTCACTTCTGTGCTCTCCCTTTGCTCACCCCTAACCCTGATTTTCACTTCCACATGCAAAGCTCAAATCTCTGGGTCAAAATTCCCTCTTTACATCTCTATTTCAACTTCCTCTTTCCCCGTTCCTCCCCGGCCCTGAATTCGGGGTTTTTGTTCTCCTCTCTGTGCTGTAATTCGGTTTTTGGGCCTTCTCTCGGCTCAGCTTTTCAGATTTCCCTGAATTTGGCAGAAATCAGGCCCTGCTGGAAATGATGAAGCTTGGAAATCTTCACAAAATCAGCAACTCCGCAGCCAGTTCTTAAAAATTCCTGCAAAACCTTAACGCATCCACATCTAATAGGGGGAAAATAAAAGGGAAAAGGGAAAATCAGGGCATTACCCTGCCATGCAAATATTTAATTTAAGGGAATTTATGCCAGGATTTGAAGCTTTCCCAAAGTTTTTTGTGGATCTAGGGCCAGCTGTGTCTGACAGAAATATTTTACAGCTTTCAAATCCCACCAGAGGCAACCTCGGCGATGGCAAACGCAAAGAAAATCTTCGAAATGAGTCAAAAACTGACCCAGCCCAGAAAAGAAACTGGACTTGAAAGTCGCAGACAATAGAAACAGAAATACAAATATTTACATTAGGAAAAAGACTAAACAGATAAGCTGGGACTCGTTACTGGAGTTATCAAGGACTTTGTTGGAGTTTTTACCTCTAAAAATTTGTATTTCCTGAGGAGCAAGAAGAGAATCAGGGCTGCAGTGCTGTGGGGTATCTAAATTCACTTCTTCAATTAATCCAAATTGGCCTCTTAAATTAAGATTTGGATTCTTAACAGCACTTGGACGCTGAATTTATATTAAATTTTAACCTTATTGGTTATTGTGTATTATTTTCTAAGTTGCTTCGAATTGTTCTTAAATTTAGGAAAAACCAATGGAAATGGATCATTTTGGTTTGAAATTATAGCCTGGCCCTGCAAATCAAACATCACCAGTGGATTTTTCTAAATGTGAGGAGAAAACTCTCTGTCTCTCTCTTTTTATCCATACAATGAATAAAAAAACCAAATACTTGATAAAACTCAGAGCTTTTTCTTGGATGCAAATAAAATACTGGCAGCAGAAGAACGATCTGAACTGAATTATTCTGTTTTCGCCTGGGCCAAACGATCTGAAAAATCCCGATTTTAAAAAATACCTTTGCAAATATTGAATATTTAGTAGAAAACCACGGAGGTGTGGCGAATTATCTCAGGATTTATTTCCCAGCCGTCCATGGAGAGAGAATTTAGGGATGAAGACCAGGAATTCTGGTTGCCCTGGCCAGCAGGTGCCTCCCAGCCCACCCTTCCAGGCTCTCCTAATGAAACCTTTTCCCACTTTTAGGGCCGACTGGATTCATTTTTCCCTCCTGGCTATTTCCAAGTTCAATTATCCCAGTATTCCAAACTCCCGGAGAAGCTGCGCCGGGAGCGGGGTGAACACTGAGGTTGTGGGCAGGGGATAGAGGAGGGAAAGCGGCTGCGGGCATCTCTGAAACCCCCTGGAATTTTTTCCAGGGGCAATTCCCACATCATCAGGGCATTCCCAGCTGCCAGAGGGGAGAGCGGGATCGGGCAGGAGAGGGAAAAGCCACATCTCCTGTCCTTCCTCCGCCACGCCGGGATGTGGCCTGGACTGGGATCCCCCAGGAAAAAACCGGGATTCCTCTTATCTCCTTTCCCGGCGGGGCGGAGCGCCTTTCACTCCCGGACTTCTGCCTTCCAGCAGGAAAAACTTCCCGGGTAATTAACAGCAGCCGCCTGATGCGTGGGTAAAGTGTAATAATTAATCTAAATGTGGGAATTTAGGAAGTGATCAGTTCTTCCCTTTGGCCCGGCTCTTATCTGCCTACAACAAGACCAGACATAATAAAACTTTTCCCTAAAGCCGCCTCGTCAGCAGCGTTTCCCAAAGCTGAGCTGATTCCCTTCTCCCTCGCTTCTCCTCTCCCCAAAACAGAGGAAAAAAAAGACTCGAGTCTGGTGGCCTTCAACACAAAAATGTTATGCCGGGGCAGCCGGGGTTTAGCGGTGACCGCAAAAGAAAGCCCGGGCTTGACAAATCCCGAGCCTAAATCAAAGCCCGGGGCTCCCAGGAGCTGCGTGTCTGTGCGGCTCCCGGCTCGGATAAAAAGAGAACGACAATAATTACCTTTTCCTGCCCTCGCTCGGGAGCCAATCTGCAGCAGCAGCGAGAAAAGCAGCGAGTTCAGGGAGGCAGCGACAGTCCCGAGTGAGAAAAAGAGCGGCAGCGAGGGGAGGATGATTTTACTCCAAGGGAGGATAATTTTCCTGGGAGCCGGGTAACGGGAAGGGAGGAAAGCGCCACGAGCATCCCCCGCACTGCTCGGCAAAATCCCGGTGGCCCGGGACAGGAGGGGCTGGGATGTGCTCTCCCATTGCCTTCTCCCCATCTTTTCACGGATTTTACTTGGATTTAGCAAAGGACTCTGGAAACGGGGGGAGAATTCCAAGCGATCTGCCAGGGTTAGGCCGAGACTTTTGCTGTTATTAAAAACCAGCCAGTAAAAGAGGAAATGTGGGTTTTGGGATTGTCGCTGCGTTGTTTTGTGGTGTTTTCTCCCTCCGAGAGTCGCTGGCAGGGGAAAACCCGGCACGTCCTGAGCGGGGCCGGGGCTGCGGGCGGGTGTCCCCCTGGGTGGCAGCGGGGACAGAGGGACAGAGGGACAGAGGGACAGAGGGACAAAGGGACAGAGGGACAGAGGGACAGAGGGACAGAGGGACAGAGGGACNGGGACAGAGGGACAGAGGGACAGAAGGACAGAGGGACAGAGGCACCCGCCACCGCCCTGGGCGACTTCTGGGGGATCCCAGGGCTCCTTCAGTTCCGGGCCGCCCGCATCCATCTGCGACATCTGCTTCCCAGAGCAGCCAAAACTCCGCGGGTTTGGCTTTTTAAAAGTTTATTTATTTCTTTTTTTTCCCCCTTGAGCAGAGCCGCCTCTCCCTGCCAGAGTTGTGAATGGGGAGAGGAAAGAGAAGGAGGCAGCGGCTGCACGGAGCTTTCCCAGCCCTGAGCATTCCCTCGGCTGCCACCGCTCCTGCCCCGAGAGTGGCCGGGAGTGGGAAGGAGGGAAAGGATGGAAGGAGGGATGGAAAGGATGGAAGGAAAAGAGTGGAAGGAGGGAGGGAAAGGATGGAAGGAAGGAGGAAAAGGATGGAAGGAAGGAAAGGAAAGAAGGAGAGAGGGAAGGGATGGAAGGAAGGAAGGAGGAAAAGAAGGAAGGAGGGAGGCAAAGGATGGAAGGAAGGAAAGGATGGAAGGAAGGAGAGAAAGGATGGAAGGAAGGAGGAAAAGAGTGGAAGGAAGGAGGAAAAGAAGGAAGAAGGGAGGAAAAGAAGGAAGGAGGGGGGGAAAGGATGGAAGGAAGGATGGAAAGCATGGAAGGAGGGAAAGGGAGGAAGGAAGGAGGGAAAGGATGGAAGGAAGGATGGAAAGCATGGAAGAAGAGAAGCGCGGAGCCGCCTCTCGGGGCGAGCCGCGTGCAGATCCGAGCCCCCATCCCCGGGACGCGCATCCTTCCCCCATTTCCCCCCCTTCCCCACCCGCCCCTGGCCAAAACCTACCTTGAAGGCGATGGGCAGCGTCTTGTTGCAGCGCCAGTGTGTGGGCAGCACGGAGCAGAGGAAGTTGGGGCTGTCGGTGCGCACCAGCTCCCCGGGGTGATCCGCCAGGACCTCCACCATGCTGCGGTCGGCGCTGCGCAGCTTCCCCGGCAAAGCCCCGCTGTGCTCGGCGCCGGGCAGCGGCAGCGGCTCGCTCATCTTCCCCGGGCTCAGCGTGGTGGAGGGCGGCGTGAAGCGGCGGCTGGTGCTGGTATCTACGGGGATACGCATCACAACAAGCCTTTAGAGCCACACACCTCCACTGAGTTCCTACAAAGCGGCCACGCGAGCGCAACTCCTCAGCGAGCCGCTCTCTGGGGACCAACATAAACGGGCGCAGGCTGAGCACCCGCGGCAAAGTTGTTCCTACGCCGGGCCCCCGAGTTAATTTTTTTTTTTTTTTGCCGATAGCCTTAACTCTTGGCTTCCTGGCGAGGCGGAACAGATCCCGTTAATCCGATAAGCGCGAGGGTCGTGCGGGCGCGGCTTTACCGCGCATCGAGTCCGCGGCCGGGACGCGGAAAGTTAGCGGGGAGAAAACTCATCCCAAACTCCCGGGGAAAAGTAAAAACAGGGAGGAGAGCAAGCGAGAGACGCGGTCAGAGACACGCGCAGAGCCTGCGCTTCCCAGTTTCTTCCAGGTGATTTCTCTCCGGTCCCAAGAGAAACCAAAACGCGCCGGCGTCTTCCGGAGGCAAAAATCGCTCTTTGAGAGAAATTCGGGGTTGTTCTTCGGAGGAGGCGGATCGCGAGCTCGGCTTGCTGATCAAAGGTCAGCTGGCTACAACTGGATATAAATTCACGGCCACACACTCACGCACACGCACATCTACCGGACTTCATCAAATATTTACAATAGAATCTGTAGAGAATTTAAACACAACAGGAATCCATTAATGTTCTCCGCGAGATTTTCTTTTTCTTTTTTTCTTTCTTTTTTTTTTTTTTTTTAAAGGAGCCTTTAAAATTAGCTTCCTGTTTTCGGTTTGGCTTTCCTTTAAGCGCC